>VXBZ01004245.1:161849-233261 GCA_013399135.1 Heliornis fulica
TTTTGGGGGTGATCCAGTCCCAGGACAGCTCTGAGCTGTATGGCCTGGGGTGTGCGGTTCAGTGAGAAATGATACCCTGTATGGCCATTTTCATGTATTTCATTATAAAGTCCCATTATTGTTATCTCTCTGCTGTCCCAGAAAACTGTCCTTATCCCAACCTGTGAGGTTTGTCTTCCTTTGTTTGTTTTCTTTTCTATCCCTTCCTTACCATATCAGATATGATAGCCTACCCTATTTTTATACATATATATATATACACATATATAAGATTATCATGACAAAAATTAATATTTTTAGCAGAAGAAATCAAAACTCAGCAGAACCAAACTCATAAAATTCCTGAAGTTACAGATACTCATAAAAAAATAAATTACTTGTGTTTCACCAACTTTAAGGGAAGATTTACTCAATTTAAGCTAAGGCCTGGTCAGAACTGCAGGTATATCAGCCTAAGCAATTTCAAAGGGAGACAGAAATAGGAAGTGTAGAAAAAAAATCCTTTATGTATTTGTAGAGAGAAACTGTATACGACTAAGTAAAGCTAGTATATTAAAAAACTGCAAAAGATTCAATGCCTCTAATTGCCTATTGATGCTTATGGCTTCATCAGCAGAGGGGTATGACTGAGTGTTTTGCTAGGAGATGAGCAAACCCTTTGAACATGGGCAGTACAAGATTTCAGTTACAAATCCCAAAGCAGGAAGATTTGATAAGCTTCTAGAGTTCATTGTGGAGGTGAGAAGAACACACCTCATCACTGTGAAAGACATTAAAATGATGTTAAGTCAAACAGAACATCTGTATGAAGGAAAGAAGCGGCCAACTTTTGTGGTAGGTAGGTTACAAATTACTTGCACAATGTATCTGTAAAATATATTAAATCAGTGATAGGAGTGAGGACAGACCAAAAAATCCTGGATTCTTTAGCCTTTGCTATGACTATTCAATTGCTTTCCTCTGTGTTCAGGGAAACCATTTCTGCCAATTCAATAATGATGTTCTAATCTCCCTTTCCTGGAAAACATTTCACAGATAAATATTGTCTTTTACAGCATATTGAATTCTCCTTAATAGATCAATAAACCATAATTGTACTTGTAATGTCTGTGCCCAGATTAACACCTGAAAATATGATGTACTGTATTAAGATTTGGGGCTGGGTGAGAGAAGAGTGGGAAAGCCAAATGCTTTTTAATTTTGTTTTTGTTTTGGGGGTTTTTTTTGGTGGGGTTTTTTTGTTTGTTTGTTTTAATTTAGTTTGTCACAGAAAGTCCTGTGATTGATTGGGGATTAATAATCGTGACATCAAGTTGACTGTAATACACTCCTTTTCCAGGAATGTCATGTTTATTGCCTCGAGTGAGCTGCATCAAATTGAAAGTCCAAAAAAATTATGTGCCAAACATTCCTGTGGGCACAATTCGTCACCAGCCCTTTTCCAAGACACTGACATGCAATTAAAATAGCATCATATAAATAGATGGGGAAAGTTTGAGAATATTTTAATTCCTCAGAGAAGGACAAGTTGGACAATACAGTAAATTACCCTTCTGTTTTGTACTATTATCTTTGAGTAGGAGACTTTACTGAAGAAAAACACGAATTTCTGAAGTTTAGAAATAGAAACTCACCATCTTACTTTTGTTTTCTGGCATTTGAAGAAAAAAAATAGATTTTTCTGAAACTCAAATTCATTTTATTCATTACATTCCTTAGAGCAAAACTATTTGTTTTGATGCCAAAACCTAGATTTAGAACACGTTAGACTTGATTATTAGTTTACCTTTACTTTGCTTGAGGAACTACAACAGAAAAGTCTTAGAAAATCCCTGTGCAAAACTCCATCGCTTCTCAAAAAGGGTTGAAACAGAAAAGATTCATAAAAATGTATAATACTTTTGCAGTTATAAATTTTAAAAAAGATAGAAACTTATTTCTCTTTAAATTAAAAAAAAATAGTTTGCATTGCAAAGTAAAGCAAGAGTGTTAGAAATACTGTGATCTGTCTCAGACCAGAGATAACTTGGAAGAAAATCTGCAACTGGAAGAAAATACCTTTCCACAAGTTTTCAGGTTATTCTAAATTCACCCCAAGATTCCTTTTACACAACAGAAAAAGTTGCCTGTAAACAATCTTGCTATAAGAAATTCTGGTTTTCTTGTCACCTGCAGGTATGGGTCACTGTGGATATCAACCCAAATCCCCAGAAGCCACACAGT
Organism: Heliornis fulica; assembly: GCA_013399135.1. Taxonomy (NCBI): domain Eukaryota; kingdom Metazoa; phylum Chordata; class Aves; order Gruiformes; family Heliornithidae; genus Heliornis; species Heliornis fulica. Next base: position 164,073 of record VXBZ01004245.1, read on the forward strand.
TCAAAAGTTGCTCCAGCCACTGCTTTGTTTCTAGCAGCCTTCACATTTAGTTTGTTAGGCGACGAGGTCTTTGTAACTTATGTGAATGACACTTGATGTAGTAACATTCTAGCACCTGTCCCTGAAGCTCTGCTGAGAAACTTGTCTCACCTAATGGGAATTTAGCAATCACCAAACAGGTTAAATTTTCTGGCATCTGCTGAAATCAGCTAGGGGTATCAGAGCTCTATTCACTCCCTCTGGGTCACACAGGGGTTTTTTAAGGCTCCTATTCAGAGCTGGGTTTCGCAAGACCATCTTTAAAAAAATATGTTTATTCCATACTCAGTGTTCACTGCAACATTTTCGCTTCTGATGGTGGTGGTTTTGCTAGCTACTACACCAGAAAATTTTTAGTATCATTTTTCTAACTTTTATGAAGTTAACGCAGATTCTGCTATCCTCTGCAGATGAGTTGTAAAATGCACTTCCCAGGAAACACAAAAATCATGGGAAATTTTAAAATCAGTTTTTACAATATGTGAGTTGCAGCTTCTGATATAAATCTTCCACCTACTCATACCAACAGAATATGCTGAAACTTAACTTTACAAAACCTTATTTTAAAACATATATAGAGAGATTACTTCCCCTTAAATATACAGACATTGATATAGCAAATAGTTGGGCTAAACCAGTGCATTATTTATGTGTTAAAACATTACATACCTGAAGCAAACTCAAAGAAAATATAGTATTTAGCTGCCTAGCCAGAGGGTGTAGGGCACACCAAAGTGATTACTAGACACTGCAAGGAGAGCAAGGTAGCTAAGAGTGAAATAGTATGCAAGCACATTGAAAAAAACAAACTGTGCCAAGCAGTGGCTACTCTCAAGACAGGCTGATGTCCTGCCGGAACAGGAACACCTGCCAGAACAGACTCCCCTGCACAGGTTTGCAAAAGACTGTCTTGTACTGACAGGGCGAATAGGTGATCATACAATGTTAGGCTGGAAGTGACCTTTAAAGGCCATCTGGTCCAAACCCCCTGCAGTGAGCAGGGTCATCTTCACTAGATCAGGTTGCTCAGAGCACCATCAAGCCTGACCTTGAATATCTCCAGGGATGGGGCCTCCACCACCTCTCTGAGCAACCTGTTCCAGTGATCTGCAACCCTCATATTGAAGAACTTTTTCCTAATATCCAACCTAAATCTCCCCTTTTCTAGTGATGTTCAGGATGAGAAGAGCCCACACCAGTCTGGTGCTAAAGCATGATCTCCCCACTGCACACAGTCATAACCAGAAAACCAAGGAGTCCAGTGGCACCCCCATCTCCTCTTACAGGGTGACTTGCTGCTGCTCCACAGCCCCTTGTTAAAAAAAAACCAAACCAAAACAACAAAACCAGTCCAAACATTCTTGCCCAAGAACATCAGGCATACAAGGGGGCAAAAAGCAAGGGAAAAACCACACTGTGTTTTTTTCCCCTTTCAATTTGGCTGTAAGCTTTCAGAGGAGATTCCTGTAACTTAGCAAAACATCCACCAGTTTCAGAAAAGAGGCCTATTTTTAAGTTTACCAGAGCTAAAGGCAGACACCTCACCCACTGGAGATTGATGCTTATGGCCATACTCAGGGCAGAGAGGGAACAAAGCTCCCACACTGTAGAGCCCTCCAGTTACAAAGATAGAAAGAGGGCAGGTGGAGGGCGGCATTGAAAGGGACTAAGTGTTTCCAATAAAACTGCAGAGAAATACTGTGGTTTAGCTGAAAATAAGCTGCTTTAAAAGTCCAATTTTACTCTTGCTGCTACTTAAATATTCCATGCTGACTGTCTTAATGGTAGGAACATTTCTGTTTAGCAAACTCTATTCCTAGGGGAAGTCCACAATCTTTTTTTTATTTCCTTCTATATTTAGATTTCTGGATAATGCCTATCAGAAAACCTTTAAGAACAAAAGAGCTAGCTAAACATATCATGCTTAGGTCATAACAAGCTCACATATGGCTAAGAAAGTATTACAACATGTGCATAATTCCTTCTGTTTTTTTCAGCCAGGAAGAATGTTGAAGAGGTGTGCAGGAGGTGTGAACAGAGTAGAAATTTATGCTCCTATTTTATGGGACAAAAATCTCACTTCATTAAGAATAACACAAATAAAAAGCAAATCCTTCTTAGACTCTTTTCATGCTATCACTGAAAGGAAACAAGATTACAAGGACTATTGTGTATTTATGATTATGCTGTAAAAACTTGATAGATAATAGCAAAACATATCTTTGATTTATAGGCAGTTGGAGACAACTGAAAATAGTCATTTTGTGATGTAACCATCAAGTTATCTACAAAGAATATATTAAAATATGGATATTACGGAAAAAGCCAGCCAGAACAATAAAAACACACAAACAAAACCAATACAGGCATGATTAAAGAACGAAACCCTACTTCCCCTCTTGCTTCACCACTCCTGAAGTAAACTTTCTGGTTACAAGACCACACTTTTTTAATATAGTCTACAAAACAACAGGCTGAAGCCTTGACAGATTGCAAGAACAGCACTAGTGTGTCAAAGAGCATTTTATACCAACAGCCTACTTTTGACAGCAGTGGATGCTTAAAAGACATGAGGAAAGGACAAGGTACATATCAATAGTTACTTAAAATATTCACCTCCAATTTGTGGTTAGGCATTTTTCATAGACTTCTGAGGATTTCTATTATGAACTTGTCTAATCTTTACATAAACTCATGTTAGGTTTTAGCACCAATGCTATTTTGGGGCAAGGAGTCCCACAGATTAAATAAATACTATTAGTAATTAATTTTTATTCTGAACCTGGCACTCGTCTGCTGCTTTGATGAATCAGTTTCTCTGCATGACAAAGAGAACAGGCAAGACCCAACGGCTGCTGACTGCTTAAATTAACAGGGATCAGACTTTATATTTTAAAAATCCCAGCAGACATATATACATAGCCTACACTCAGCCTTATTTTGCCCATGCTTTCAAAGGGGCCAAGGGGAAAGAAAGCACAGACATCTTCTAAAAACATTTTAAAAGAACAAAAGACAAGAAATAAAGCTGTAGATGATGAACCTGACAACTCTGGCTCTGCTGCTATCCGTTCTGCTTTCAGGATTCCTAGCAGACTCTCCACACTGATCCTATCTATATGGACAGTGCATTAACGAACAGGCCTATATCAGGCAGGCAGAACTCTAAGTCTATAAAGCATTACATATGAAAGTCAACCTATTTATTTACATCTAAAAATTAAATAAAAGCCCACATATTATAAATATGAGAAGTATGCTTCACATTCATACTTAGCAGCAAAGCTAGAACAACCACTGCTGGTAATTTGATTTTTGTCACTAAATTTTCATTATAACTCTCAACGTGGGTTTCTACTTACTTCATAATAGCATGTGAACAACTATGCTTTTGTGATAAAGAATAGAAGATGCAACATGAATTACAAAGCGAGGAGTGTCCTTACCTCTCTGGAGCATTAATGGGAGAAATCAGCTGGTTTTGCCTGTGATAAATTTGTGTCTGCTGGCAGAAATCTGTGAAAACTCATTTTAAAGTGTTACGAGTGAGTATTCATGCCAGAAGTACTCAAACAGTCACCCGATCAAGGGACACAAAATTTCTCAGATGACTTGTTTAACCCATCACAGATAATCAACAAACCTCACAGCAGCAACCATCAATTAGAAAATGCTGTCAATAATCACTTAGAGAGGCCCAAGTGCATAATTGAACTATATACCTAACATAATTCTGACAAAAAATTATTCTGTATGCAGACAGTGACTTGTCATGACTTGATACAACTTATATAGTTCTGTCACCATCTAAATGGGTGGCAGAGAGCATGAGTGTTTCATTGCACAAGGCACTAAACCTGAAAAGAGTAAAATTTTGATAGCAAAATTAATCAAGAAAAAAGTTCAAAATACTTGTTTCCTCAATTCAGAGAGACTTTTTTTTAATAAGCAGGGAAATTTTTGTAAATCTTTCGAAATTTCAGTGTAGAGTTTTTTTAATCAAGTGTTGTCTGAAGTAGTCAAACCGTGGGAAAGACCAATATGCAAATTAGTTCCAGGTATCTTCCCAAGCTAGTCCATCCCTCTGTATCCCCTTCACACCCCAAATTCCTACAGAGACCTTAAAGTCTCAGTTTCATCCTGATCAATAAAATGCCAGGGTTCCTAACGTAAAAAAAAAAATCTCAAGTTTTTGTTCTTGCCCTAATAAGTTTTTTTACCCTTTGGTTTGTGATAGCAAAACCCCTACTCTCAAACTTCCTTTCAATATCTCATTTGTGAACAAACAGGAATGTTGGAAACATGGTTGTTGGTATGCACAGCGACCTAAGCAAAAAAAAAAAAAAGCCCAAACCTAAAAACTAGGTGTGGGGAGGAAACTTGGATTTAATCAATCACTTCAAAAGGGTGACTGAAACTTCTAACTGGTATATCCTTGATAATGAATGCTAGAGATCAAGTAGATGAGTCATTAAGGATTAACTTATTCTGCAAATGAAAGTCACATATATATGTGGCACTGCCCTCAGAGCTGCCAGTCCTTATAGAGAAGAATGAACACAAGTGCCACCACTAGAGAAAAATCGTACACCTGAACATCCCCCAGTTACTCCCACACAGCCACACAGTAAACTCTCTCTGCTTATCAGGACTGAATTTCAAACTCAGTTTCTTACTTTTATTTCACCTAAGAAGAAATGGTATCAGTGATCATCTCACCAGCCCTCTTTAAAAATGGAGGCACTTGTCTCTGTGTAAGCTCTTGCAGGAGTGAATGCTGCAGGCTAAAACAGGCTTTGAAGAGATGACTACTTCTGTTTTGATCCCAGCTTCAGCTAACATGCACGTGGATGACCAACATGGTAAACACTGTAAGCAATTACCTCACTTTGAATATGGTTCTTTCAATCCCAATTAGCTGAGAAACAGCACACACACTACTAAAATAAGTAGGGCTCAGTAAACTGTTTTAGCCCTACACTCAAGGTGAGTCAAAGTTTTGAATCCAATAGCAAAGTTGTTCCTTTAAGTCTGAGATGGTCACAGATTTCCTGGTTGCTTGAACTTCCAGGCTCTGAGACTTCTCAGAGCATAGACAATTCCTGCTGCCATATATGCATCACAGAATGTTATCTATCACTTGTGTAAGTGCAAACAGAAATCTTTTCTCTGTTTTAAAAGTATGAATAGATCTTTTTTACAAAACCATTTGTAATTTTACTTTGTACCTTATCAGTTAAAGGCTACATTTATGTCTTCTCTGAACTTGGGCTTGTCAGACAGGCTAACAGTTGCCTGACAGACATGGTCAACCTGATAGCCTTCTACAGTGAGGTGGCTAGCATGGTGGATGATGTAGGAGCAGTGGATGTGGTTTACCTCAGACTGTACTAAATCTTTTGACACTGTCTCCAATAAAAGTCATAGATAAGATGACAAAGTACATATCAGATTGAAGCACAGTAACATGGACTGAAAACTGGATGGATGGTCCTAACACAGTTGTAACCATTGGCACCAGCTGCAGGCTGGTCACTAGCCATCTAGCCCAAGACTCCATAGGGGGGCCTATACTGTTTAGCATCCAAGTAACAACTTGGACTCTAGGATAGCTGCACCCTCAGCCTGTTCAGAGATGACAAAAAAATGGGTGGAGCTACTGATACACTGGAGGGTTGTGCTGCCATGCAGAGGGACCTCACCAGGCTGGAGAAATCAGCTGAAAGGAGATGGTGTTAAAGGAGAAATGTGAAGTCTGGTATCATGATGAGATGGTTCCTGTGACTAAAATATTGGAATGGAAGGATACAGGCTCTTCAGAGAGCACAGGCAGAGGAGATGGGGAGGGGGTGTCACCCTTTGTGTCAGTGACCAGCTGGAGTGCATGGAGCTCCAGCTGGGGATGGGTGAGGAGCTGACCAAAAATGCATGGGTCAGGATTAAAAGGAAGGCAGGAGTAGGGGATATTATAGTGGGGGTGTGCTACATGCCACTTAGGCAGGAAGACTGAGCAGATGAGGCCCTTCTACAGATAGGAGCAGCCTCACATTCACAATGTCTTCATGGAGGACTTCCTCCTGATATCTCTTGGAGGGACAACAGAGCAGGGCTCAAGAAACGCAGGATGTTCCTGGAATGCATTGATGATAACTTCCTCCACCAAGTCACAGAAGAGCCAAACTGGACCTTGTTCTCACCATCAAGGAGGGGCTGGTGGGGAATGTGAGGCACAAGGGCAGCCTTGGCTGCAGTGACAATAAAACAGTGAAGTTCAAGATCTTCAGGGCAGTAAGGAGGGTGCACAGCAAGCTTGCTATCCTAGTCATCACAAGAGCAGCCTTTGCTCTCTTCAGGGCCCTACTTGGTAGAGAAATATGGGACAAAGCCCTGGAAAGAAGAGGGACCCGAGAAGGCTAGTTAGTATTGAAGAATCACCTCTTCCAAGCTCAGGGGCAATGCATTCCCACAAGGAGTGTGCCAGGCAAAAACATCAGGAGGCCTGTGTGGATGAACAAAATGCTCCTGGACAAACTAAAATACAAAAAAAGGAAGCCTACGGAGGATGGAAGTCAGAGCAGGTAACCTGGGAGGAATAGAGAAATAATCTGAGCAGACAGGGACCAGGTTAAAAAAGCTAAAGCCCTGACAGAAATAAATCTGGCCAGGGAAGTGAAGAGCAACAAGAAAAACTTCTATAAGTATATTGGTGATAGAAGGAAGACGAGGATAAAAGCAGGCGTCCTTCAGAATAATATCCAGGATGTGGAGAAAGCTGAGGTACTCAACTTCTTTGCCCCAGTATTAACTGGAAAGTGCTCTAGCTACACCATGCATGTTGCAGAGGCAAAGGCAGGCACTGTAGATCAGTGCCTGCCATCCTTAGATGGTCTCAGGCACTGAGACCATCTAAGGAACCTGAAGTTGCACAAATCCACGTGACAGTAGAAGATGCATCCACAGGTCCTGATGGAACTGATGAATTTGCTAAGCCACTCTCCATCCTATTTGAGAAGTCATGGCAGACCAGTGAAGTTACCACTCACAGAAAAGTGGAATCACAATCTTAATTTTAAAAAATTGGAAGACACTGGGAACTATAAGTCAGTCTCAGATCTGTGTCTGGGAGGATCATGCAACAGATCATCCTGCTAACTCTGCTCGGGCACATGAAAAGCGAGGAGATGATTTGCAACAACCAGCATGGATTCACTAAGGGCAAAGAGTACCTGAAAAATTTGGTGGTTTTCTACAGTGAAAAGGGAAGAGTAATAAATGTCATCTACCTGGACTTATTAAAGCCAGGTATCCATCTCTGGATGGACACCTTAAGCAGCTTGCTAACTGCCACACTTCTGAGAAGCATTCAAACAAAAAAGGTGCAAAAACGGTTCTTGTTAGAGGCTACAGGAGCGCACACCCAGTATTACCTTAGTGCAGAAATGGGGAGTCAGAAACAATCAGACTGTTAGCTTTTAGTCAAAATAAATGCTCCTTTATTGAGGATAAGCTTCTTTAACCTTTCAAATCTCAAATAGTTTTACACCACAACCCCAATAAACCAATAATACAGAGAAAAAAGGGAGACAAAAGCAGTAGAGTGTATACAGTATATTAGACACATACACCTATGATGGATTCTTCTTGATGTGTCCCCTAGCAAATAAGTCCTCAGTCACTCCATTTGCTTGAAGTGACAGCCATGCAGATGGATGCTTGTAATTAGTAATAAGGCTAGAAAAAAAAATATATAGGGCTGAAGAAAGCATATAGCATTTATAGTGTAAACAACAAAAAACAGCTTGTTCTTTAGCAGACAAGAGCAACTCAACCATCTTGCAAAGTGCCACTTACAGACGGATAATAGAATGAATTATTTGCTGCTCTAGGAATAAATTAATTTAAAGGAGAAAAGACAAGATGCTCAAAGATAAAACACTGCTTTTGCTAGGTTAAAATGCATTGTTCTAGCTTATCATTCTGCCAGAAATATGTCTTTATTCTTTGTAACAAAACTTGAGCTTGCCATGCTTTGGCAAAGTTTCTCCAACTCAACACATTAATCCATCTCATTCCTCCTATCTTACAAAGGATCAAGTCAAGAAATCTTATGTAGATCACTTTGAAAGGAAAACAAGTTCTATCATCTAGAATATGACTTTTTTGTTTGGTTTGTTCCAGGAAAACCTGATCACACATGTGTCCAAAACCCAAATACACAAATGCACTTAAATATCTTTTTATTCAGTACTGTGTATCTTGATGAGTTTTATACAAAGTATCAACGCTACTTCACCTATATCATTCAAATGTCTATCTTGGCATTACTAAGGAATTTTACCCAAACTTTCATTTCCAGTTTGGTGAAGAATAAATAAGAAAAATTATATTCAAGTATAATGAAACAAAAAAGCTTGTTATATTTTTTTAGGCAGAAAACAGTCTGCCTATTTTGCTTTTTATTAATGTACCAACATACTGTATTACACTATAGTGTGTCTGCAGGTTTTCCAATCTGGATGAACAATGACTGCAGTAAAATGGCAAATTAAAACACTATTTGAGGGATTCACCATCTTTTCAGTATTGCCTTGCCCAAACATATGAAGTACTCAAATATCGGTGGATTTGCCTCTCAAGATGACAAACCGATGACAACATTATCCAAAGACAGCTAGAAATCATTTCAAAGCTTGATAACAAGCATGTAACAGTCTTCTAAAAAGCAGGGTAAAGAAAACTTTAATACATCTGGGCAGGTAACTGAAAGTAAGCAACTGACATAAAAGGTAGCAAAAGTATTTTCCCAGGCTTATTTTGCAGTGTAAGAGAGGTTGATATAATCTTATATAATATTATTATATTAATCCCTTTGTCTTAAAAGACTTTGTGCATTTTAAACTAAATTTGGAAAAGACATTGCAAAGATTCCAAAAAGCTATTAAAAAAAAAAAAAAGAGAGAATTGTAAGAACAACTGCAAGTAGAGGAAAACTCAACTATGTGCTCCTAAAGAAGAAACCTATGGCAGTAAGCTCAATGTCATTACTAGACACTACAGAATATATCCGGAGAGAAGCACAGCAAACCAAGCTCCCTATATTCTCATTTTCAAATAGTTTAGTCTTTATGTGACTGTATGAAAAACAGGTAAGAAAGGTTAAAGTAGGTGGTCACTTGCTGGGAGCTAAAAAGGCAACACTGTCCTCTTGTGCATCACTTTGAATTCATAGAGCAGAACTAAAGATAATAAAATATCTCAGTAAGAGACAAACATAGATTCTCTAAATAAAAAGGATACAAGGAAGAGACTGCCCTAGAGAACATCAGACACTTGACACAGTATCTGTGTCATATACAACTTCCATATGAATAAGAAAGAAAAACCTGTACATTGCTTACTCCAAGAGAAGGCAAGATAGTCTACTAAGCAAAAAAGCAGCCTCCAGAAGATTTTGTGAAAAACACAAAATAAAGAATGGAAAAAAATCTGTAACATGACTTAGCCACTAGTTGCATGTAGTTCCTAACACTGTCTCCAAGCCTGGACAGGTGAGCTACACCTCACCTACAGGTGATTTGAACTGTGCTACATTTGGCCCAATACACAGGCAAAATCTTCCTCATGACAAATTATTTTCTCATTAGCAATAAAAGCAAAACAACTATTATGAGAAAAACCTCAGTAAAAATCATGCTTTATAGAAGTTCTTTAATGAATTTGGTTCATAACAAGCACTGGAAAAACTATCATCTGTATACAGTTAAGTAAGGTTATCCAACAATTCCAGAAGAAATAGGTCACTGAAACACTAAAGCAGAAATCTACCCTAGTAAGACATCCAAACAAGCACAGGAAGTGACAAAATTCTTGATGCTAATGCTATTTTGTATTACTAAGGTAAATAAATCAGCAGCACTTCATAATGAGATCAAACCATCCAATGCAATTCAAGTGATTAGAGAGGAAAAGACCTCATGAGAAACCCCTTATATAATGTGTATACTCAACTACCCAAAAGCATTTTAGAGTATTGACATTTGTAGTCAAAGCAGGGAGAGAAAGTACATGCAGAGGCAGAAAGGCCAAACTTCTAACTTCCACATAGGTTTAAATTCAGACAAAAGACTGCTCTTTATTTTGCTGTATATATATTTTCCATTGATTTTGAATGTAGATTTTTGGTGGGGAACAGCTTCCCCTAACTACATACTCAGGTTAATCTCTAAATATAATTTAGCCATCTAAACAGTTAACTTTTTCAGAACTTGAAGATGCTTAAAAAGTGTAAATTTTTAAACTTTAAAGTAAAAAAAAAATTATGTCATGTTAATGCTTCACACACAGTTGTTAAGCTTCATAACGATCTTTGCCCACAAAAATGTTTAACTGATAAACTTTGCAGTTTGACATGAAAGCAGAAGAGCTTATTTTGAAAATTAATTACCCTTAATATAAACACGCTAATAGAAGTTTTATTGCCTCACACACTATGATTTCTTAAGCTCTTTACAAAACCCCTTTTAATCACTACACAAGCCTGTATCTGTGGATGCAAGGAGTACTTTTGTCCAAAAAAGTAGCTATGTTTTAAAGCATAAGATTATCTTTCAATATAATATAAAAATTAAAATAAACATTTAAAATATTAAGGGTCATAGAACACAAACTGAAATTAGTATAGAAAGAAATACTAAACCCAACCTGTGGGCAAAGCCAGTCTTTTGAATGCTTCAGTAGCAGCTGAATTTATAGGCAGGCAACTGGAACACCACAAGACCAAACAAGAAAAGAAATTGCATGTGATGCTAAAGTGCCTAAAATATTTACTATTAACTTAGAGATGGTTCATCCAAATCAATTTTCAAACAGCTCACTTTTTGAGATTTAAGAACCCCTCACATTAAAAGTTGATGTCAAATGCATCCTTGAAGGCCAATTCCTATTTAATATTCTGTAACTATGCAGAGAGTGTGATAAGGAGATTATATTTAGCTGGAATTGTGTGCACCAAAAGATGAGGTTTACACTTGTGGCTTCATATTCATCTGGTTATTGGTAGGCAACAAGGTAAAGACATACATATTACAAACACTTACACAGTGTATTACTACAAAAATAATTGGAAAAATTCAAAATTAGAACATGTTATGATTCTCTATCTCCTACAGCACACTTTTTTCCATGCTTGGAGTTCTTTGTTTTCTCTGAACAGGAGAACTTAGAAGTTATAACAGTGAATCTTGCTGCCGCTTTAAGAGTCAGAGGTTCCTTACTGACCTCACCATGCTAGGTCTCTGAAATGGTCTGGATTTTCTTGGCCTGAAAAATCTTTAGCCTGTTCAGCTGTAATAATTACCTATCAATGAGACAACTCTCAACTTTAGCTTCCCTGTGGGACCCCTGTAAGCACTGGTAGGTCGCAATTAGGTCTCCCCGAGCCCTCTCCTCTCCAGGCTGAACCAAATCTCTCAGCCTGTTTTCATAGGAGAGGTGCTCCAGCCCTCAGATCATGTTCATGGCCCTCCTCTGGTCTTGCTCCAACAGCTTGTACATATGTATATATATTTTAAAAGGGCCAGAGGAAAAGAAAACATTAGTTAAAAAAAAATAAAATAGTGTAATCAGTTTTATGGGCAAGTGCTAGGTAAAGCACAACACAGATCAGAATTTTTAGTTCATTTCCTAGTCCTGTTATTAACCAGAAGAAGGTTAATAAACTGCAAAAGACCTCAACTCTTAGAAAAAGAGACAATAAAGATCTTCTCATTGGTAAAATTTATGCTGGCAGGCAAGAGTTTCGTTCTTGTAAACTGCTTTGGATGGACTGGCAGATGGCATAAGTCACATCACTTAAACAGCCTGGGTGTGCACTTCATCTAGTGTCGGATTTCTGAGAAGCAGTTGCGTAGATCCTTCATCTAGGAAGTCTTCTACTGAAAGCAGATATAACGGTTAGCTAGAATGCCAGCTTGGCAGATCTGAGGTAGTATTGCCAGAAAGACTTCTGGTAATATTCTCAATAGAAATAGGCAAGTCTGCTCACCAATCAAAACCACATCGTTTTGGGCATTATATAAATAAATGAACAGGTAAGGAATTGGGGGGGGGGNGAGGATAGTAAACTTGATCCTCAATTGCACAGCACTACTTAAAGACAAAATGGTTTTCATAACTAATCCCTTGTACTCACAGGACATGATAGGGTCACCAAAGGACAGCCCCATCCCAACAGGGTGGGCATGGTATGTTGTGAGTAGAGGTGGCACCAGACCACAGATTTGCAGCCTCGAAACAGAGCTCCCTGAAATTCGAGGCAGCAATGCTATGAACCACAGCATCTCTCTTGTGGCTAGAGCTTCAGTCATGCACATCATTCTCACTTTCTGCATATTAATCTGTCCTCACATTTCTTTTATACCAAGAAAGAGTTACAGAAAACAGCCTAAACAAAATAGAATTAAAAGAACCAAAAAACAGAACACAAGTGTAAAATCTGCTTTAATGAATTCTCAGATCTGAAAACAGCCTGCAAGGTTTGCAAAACCTCAAACTCCATGAGATTTAAACTATTGCTGAAATCAATTAGATTAATTTATGATGCACTGTTTAGCCAGCAACCTAATTAAATAGCAACTCCCTATAATCCCAGTAAAGAACAAAGCACAGCAGGAGATACTAGGTCACTAGCCCATACTTAAATATCTGCCTTCTCAGCTTTTCTTTTAATGTTGATTTTTCAGAAGTCAATGGAGAGCGGGGTAAAATGAATATAGCTTGAAGAAAAACAGCTCCTTAGCATGTTCACTGCCTAAAAAACTTTAGATAGATACTGAAATTATATCTATAAATTAAAATCATTTTAGAGGAAGAAGAAAAATTCACTATCCCCCACCCAAGTTTGTGGAGTGTTCGTTACATTTCTTGAAGACAAACAAAACAATAAAGTTGAAGATAGCTTCCAGTGTTTTCATACTGACAGTTCAGATGTTCAAAGCTGAATTTCCCTATCAACCATTCATAGTTATTTAGGGTTGAATTTCTGAAGTACACCCCTCTGTCTTGAAACAGGTTCTGAAAGCCCAAGGATTCCTCTTCAAAGCAAGGGGGTAGAAAGGGCTGTAAATAAACATCCCAGAGGCAAAATGTAGGGAAGGAATATCAGAAAAAGCAAAATGGGTGGGTGCATGTTTGTGCCTGTGTGCTGTAGTGGGTGCTAAGGAATGGAGGATGCATGAATGCATAAAGCAACAAAGAGTAAGACTGTAATCTGATAACACTCAGAATGACCATTTGACCTGACCACGAGGCTTGGACTATGTAATTTAAACACCTAACAGAAAGAATTACTGAACTCCTTCCCATGTAGCAGGTATCTGCTACAAATACATCCAGTAACTAAAACAGAAAGAGTCAAAGTGTAATGCAAAACCAACACAGCTAATAAGAACATTTTGCAGCATTTCCTACAAATTCCATAAATACTTTGAAACAGCTGCCATTGTACTTTGGAGGTATTTCAGGCATATATAGGAACACATTTTCCTTTTGATACGATCGTACATATCAGACACTTTAAAATGCCACAGTTCAAACAAGGCTAAAACTACTAAAACTTTATATATTTTAATACAAAAACTTTCTTGAAAGCTCCCAAAGATTTAGTATAGTCTCAACTATGTTTGCATGGTCATAAGCTAACACTGAAACCCTCAGCAGGGCCAAAACACTGTGAAACTTGGAGAGATAAGCGAAGAATGCAGTAAGTAGGCAGCACTTGTGATGCTGTTACTGCATTAGAAAGCCAGACCGTGGAGGCCTTGGACTGTGTCAGTAGGGCAGCAACCTGAAGCTTTCACAGGAATCGTACTATGGACAAACTCAAGAAATTCCACATTGCCTCTCTATAAATCAGCCTGCCACCAATCATGGAAATTACATTCAAGACTTCCGGTTTTGGTGGTTTTGTTTCGGTTTTTTGTTGGGTTTTGTTTGATTGGATCTTTTAGGTTTTTGTTATTGTTGGGTTTTTTTGAAAGAAAAAACACTAAGCTAAAAGAAGAGGGGGAAATATGTTCTATCCTACATTATTAGAAAATTCAATGCAAAACATCTTCCAAGTTTAACTTTTCACAGAACTTGGCCTTGAGAAATACTTGGCACTTGCAACAACCACTGACTTCCAATGACTCAGTGAAAGACTGTATTTATAAGTATGAAGGGATTAGTAAATCAGATTATAACAGTTTAAAATATCTTTCTTCATACTTAACCCCCAAAATCTTTAATACCACGTAATGAAGTTGCAGCCTACTGTCAGATCAAAGAAAGCACTGTAGAAAGAGTAAGGTTCACAAAAGTACGGTAAGACACCTGAGCTTATTTATGCTACAGCTTCAATGTGATGCTTTCAGACACCTCCAGTTTCTCACAAGAGCATTTTATTATCAGGAAATAGTTCAGCATCTTAATAAGAAGCATTCTGAATGGCAGCCTAGAAATCAAAATCCAAAAGCATGCATACTACCTGATAGTGTTCCACCACATCATCTGCTACTGAAGTGACCTACAGCTACCAGACATCTGTCATTACAAGCCTAACACTGCAGCAGGGGGCTCCTGCCCACACATCTACAAGTGCCTCCTTAAACTCTCAAACACATGAGCAGCAAGATGATGATCCCTTCTGAGGAGGGCAGCGCATTTGCGAGTAGTAACAGTAAAGTAACAGAGGGTAAAAAAGGTTAAAAAGGAAAAAAAAAGAGGGAATAGTTATACAGACCAGTTGCTAACTTGCCTTTGACTGCTGGAATATAGAACTTTCCTGGGCTTCAGCAAGAGAAGGCTCTGGAGGGAGAGTGGCAGCTTTTATAGCAGCCTTCCAACACCTGAAAGGGGCTTATAAGAAAGCTGGGGAAGAACTGTTCACGGGGGCATGAAGCGATAGGATGAGGGGTAATGGTTTGAAACTAGACAAAGATAGATTTAGTTTCAATATTAGGAAAAAGTTCTTCAATATGAGGGTGGTAGATCACTGGAACAGTTTGCTCAAAGGGGCGATGGAGGCCCCATCCCTGGAGATATTCAAGGTCAGGCTGGATGGGGCTCTGAGCAGCCTGATCCAGTGAAGATGTCCCTGCTCACTGCAGGGGGGTTAGACTAGATGGCCTTTAAAGATCCTTTCCAACCTGACAAATTCTGTTATTCTACAACTCCAATGTGGAAATGCAGTTGTTTCTTTAACTGCGATATGCACATTTATTACCATGATATGTAAAGTTTTAACAACAGTTTTCAGGAAAAAGTACCCTTGCTATCCTCATAAAGTTTGCCTTGATATATTGCTTTAATGAAAATGCAGAATTAGTTTGCATTATCGATGGGCAAACCAAAAGATGACGCTCAAAGCTTTCTGTTGTTTGTGTGTGACTCAGGACAGTGAACTGCGTTTACACCTTAACTGCAACATTAGACCCCACTAGGCTGAATGCTTCAGAGTGCATGGGAAGGAAGCGAGGAACTGAAACAGAGCAACCAAATTGGCAATGTGGTGGGTCAGCCTCCTACCTTCCCAGCAGCTGCAGGCTGAAAGCATTCAGTGAGATGTATATACATTCCGAGACTCTCCAGACCACTGAGTGGACTGAAGTCACCAAACTGTTAACACTAAAAGCCAGGATAAAATAAGGTTACATGTACTCCCTTTCCTCCGCAGTTCCTCATGAGCTGCACACATAGTTATTTCAGTCACTTATTAGCAATTATCTCAGGGCAGCAGGTAGTAAACTCAGATTTGAGACTAGCTTCTACATCAGCAGAGCCTCTGTCTAGGTGACACATCACAAGGAACTTTGTGTAGAACTAGCCTTGATTTTTTTTTTTTTTTTGACCATTCATGTAGACATAGAAGGCAAGATTTATTTCCAAAGATATCAGTCCATAATCTCAGAATTCAGAGTTCAATAAGTCAAAAGAAAAATCCAAACGCTAGGGCATAGTTTGCATTTATGCTACAGATGCACAGTTTTTGTGCCTCCAAGGGAATCCTGCTTATGTGCAGGCACAGAATACAGTCCCCAGGCACCCCACTTTTTAGTATAAAGGTTCTGTGCCCTCTCCCAAAAAGAAATAATGAATAGCATGGATCTTTCATTTTACATCACCAGTGTATTTTAAGAGGAATTTATTCAGTTCTCATAAGGTTAGCGAGGAATATATTTATACACTGCACTGAATCTGAATTAATACCTATATACACATACACTTATTTAAGCTACAATCTCTCTTATCTGTTTTATTGGTACTTCAAAGTATTCTTAGCAAGCAGAATTTCCTTTTTGGAATAAAATTACTCTTACTGGCTCTACAGCAAAAAACAAGTGTATTTGTGTACAAACTGCATTTGTAGCTATTCCGAGGGGAATTAAAAAGCACTTCATAATACAAGAGGAACATTAATCTTAACATGCTGTTTAAGTATTAATTTGCTTTCACATTTTATATGCTGTATCTCTGGGTATGACACATGTCACTAAGAAAAAATAATAATAATTCAGACAAAGAGCTACAGAAAGTTGCATACAACTGGTGCTTCAGAGCATAATTACCTGGAAGATTTGAACGATCGCTAACTCATGGCCAGTGGATCAGTGTTAGAAGGACTGATGGATAGGGACAGTTGCACTGTTTTCCTTTATTATATTAGCAGACTCACCAGCTGAGCTTCCTCTCATACTTAATGGATACAGCAAATACAGCATTGTCAGCAATAGAGAGGGCAAACTGTGCAAACCGGGTATTTTTAATGAAAAAGGACCAGTTCTTAGATTCCTGGAACAGCTAATACTCTTTACAGAATCAAACAGAATATTAGGAGCTGGAAGAGACCTTGAAAGATCACTCAGTCCAATCCCCCTGCCCAAGCAGGGTCACCTAGATTAGATCACACAGGAACGTGTCCAGGTTGGTCTTGAATGTCTCCAGACAAGCAGACTCCACAACCTCTCTGGGCAGCCTGTTTCAGTGATCTGTCACCCTCACAGTGAAAAAGTTCCTCCTTATATTAAGATAGAACTTTCCATGTTCCACTTTGGAACCCCTTGCTCTTCTGCATGGAAATACTAGCGCATGCCCATACTTTGCTGTCCCAGCAGTCCACTTCAAACTCACAAGCTATCTTGAAGAACATAAAAACCCCACACATACTCCTTACGTGCTGGTACCATGCCCTGAGATACAAAAGAGCTGCACATGTAGGAGCTGGCTGTGATACCCATCTCACTGCTGATCCGGATGACTATGTCAACACAATGCACTTATTGAAACAATGAAAGATGCAGTAGTTGATTAATCTGAAATAGCTCATTTCAGATTAAAGTGGCTTTAGCTTTATTATTACAGAATCATAAGGTTATACCACATTCTGATTTAACAGGAAAAACCCTGAAGTCTTGAGACTGAAATCCCTAAAATAGCATGCTATGTTTTTCAACCCATTCCACATCCCCCAGATAGATCTGAATTTTTAATTATTTTTTTTTAAGGAGCAAGAAGTTTCTGGTTTGATACATAGATAGCATCTCACTTCAAATTGCCTGCTGCACCTCTTGCTCCTTTCTCCAAGACAAAGTTTCCCCAGTCCACTACTGGGGACATAGAAATGTTGGGGGAGGAGTAGAAGAAAATGTGGAAAGACAGGCGTTCCCCACCATTATTCCTTTCTTATGCGCAAAGATGATGTATGTCCAAAGCATGTATTTATAAGAGATGACTGAACAGTTACCACTTTACAAATTTTGTATCAGAGAGAGATGGTCAATTGTTTTTATCAATTTACACACACAAACTTGGTCCAGATGATGGAGATGGAAAGCTAGTTAGCATCTGGATTTGCCTACCCAACAAGAAATACCTGGAGAAATACCTGGAGACAGAAGAGAAGCAGCATGTAAACTCATGTAGAGAAACATATTTGGCCAAAATTAGACTGAAAACAATTGACTGTGCTCTGAGTGTAATTACCTACTCTATATAACATTCTCCTATATGGTGAAAAAAAAAAAATGCTTCTCAAGTTTTAAGTAATTTTCTCTTACTTCTGCGAAACTGCATTACATTTCAAAGATCGCAACATATTATTGGAGATCAGGTCAGACGGACCCACTGGTATTTAAAATTCAGTTAAACGCAAAAACTATCATATAAACAGTGACGAAGCCTAAGCTAGTTTCAGGACATAGAGATGAAACCCTTTCCATAGCAGAGGATAAAATAGAACAGCAATTAAGAGCTGGGAAGGATATTCTGCAAAGGCTTCAGAAATCTTATGTATTAGTCTTATGTATATTAAACAGAAAATTCTAAGCCATGAACTAATGCCAAGGTTCAACTGTGAGACTGCAGAGCAACAGCTCCAATCATTTGTGCTTTCCAGAGGTAATTACTGACAGCCCTACTCTATCCCAAAGGGCTAATGAAATCCCATAATTTAAGAGCCTATTCTATGTGTGTTCTTGATCTGTAGAATTTATTACAAACCAGACATGCTCTAGATGTTCATCAGCAACAAAAACATTTCATTCTCCTCACTGTGATAGGAGACTAAAGTTACATATGCAACCTGAACCTGAACTGTTCAGATGGAGAGAATCTGGGCACACGAGGAGCGCGATGTATGGTTCACAATGTTTCCACTGCTGAAAGCTTCAACCTAAATATATGCTCCTGAAGCTTTGCACAGAAAAAAATAATACTTAATATTTACTACTGACTTCCACAACACCATATAATCTTTGATAAAGTGCCTGACAGCTTACAAAGTATAAGGCTTTTATTATAGCAGCAAATACCAGGGAATATGACGGATATCGATTCCTGCCTTTCTTAAAGCTCACGGGACATTTGAATTTTACCTGCATCCTTCTCTAGTACAAGGGCAAAAGGCAACTTGCTCTTAGGTTTTGCTGACCACACAGAATATTGGTCCTCACTAAGCATATAACATAGATGCAAATTTGCCCCAGAACAACAGGAAACTTGGATATCCTGTATGCTGAACAGAAATACCAGACTAGGAAGAGCAGGTGATCATCAACAAAAGAGATGTAGAGATAGTGATTTTAATATCTCCCCTAGAATGCGATTTGGGCATCAAACCAAAACACATTTTGTGATTTAAAGCTGTGATCAACAGAGGATGGGGAGGACATTGTGCAGAGGAGATGGTCACAAGGACCATCACTCCAAACACACACACACACTGCTACCCACCCCAAGCTTTACATGCTAAGGATGTAAATGGGATAAGCCACATCATATGGTGTGGCATATCCCATTGGTCAGTTGGTATCAGCTGTCCCAGCTGTGTGTCCCCTCCCAACTCCTTGTGCTCCCCCAGACCAATGGCTGGTGGGATGGTGTGAATAACAGCAAAGGACTTGGCTCTGCGTAAGCACTGCTGAGCAGCAGCAACAACATCCCTGTGTTGTCAGCACAGATCCCAAACGCAGCTCGTGCTAGCCACCATGAAGGAAGTTAACTGTCCCAGCCAAAACCAGCACACATAGGTTTTCCAATAGTGTTCAAGCTACTGAAGTGATCAAACAAGATCTTGTCAACTCTCTTAGGGCTAACAGATATAGGAAGAGAAATGACCTACTGCTGGTGAACACCTGGAGAAGTGCCTGAAGTTGCAGCCACCCAACCACTCATGTTCACAGAAGAAACCAGAAAGGTGCAAAGAAACAGAATATAAATAAGATTTCATCTCATTTATTTATCCTCACAACAGAAAGGTTAAAAGAAGCAGTTCATAGCTGCTGTGTTTGCATGGGCAGTTTGGTAAATACCACTGGACAAGCAAAAAAGGAAAACAGGAAATAAATGTTTAACTTTGTAGATCAGGTTGAGGCATTTATAATGATTTGATAAACCATTAGAATTACACTAGTACTTAAAGACAGTTTCTACATCCTAGAGCAATGATATCCTGGTATAACTTTCTAATTGGCACAGAAGGAGCAAAATCCTAAATTACTTTTAATGTGAAAACTCATTTAATTGCAAAGGTAATTGTATTGATGTAACCAGAGAGCAAGACATAGTGCTGAGCAAGCTAGGAAGTTGCCTGAACTGTAGAAGCTGTAGTATGTAACTTCAAATAACTCCCCCAAAAACCTGGGATAAACAGCATTAATAAATAAATAAATAAATCTACGTACAGGGACACTTCAGAAGCACTAAGCCTTTAGCTTGCTATTGACCACTGACAGGGACTTCAACACCAGGTATCTATTAGGAAGCACCAGTGCCCTGCCATGCTCTGACATAAACAAGTTGCTGTCAGAGTGCAGCAAGAGCAGAACTCTTGAGAAATACATTGTTTTTCCTTCTCTAGATCAGAACTCATCCCCAGAGCTCTGCTCTGCTACCGCACAACAGAACACAGACAAAAGAGGTATTAGGCACATAAAAGCAGTTATGCTGCAGCATTTGTGTCTCCAAGAAACAGGCTACTTTCAGAGACAAAGATGAATACTCCTAGTGAATTGCTAGAAATCTGTGGTTTATCTCCAAGCAGAACAATGATGGCTCCAATTAAAGCAATCAGTTTTTAGGACCTTTTTAAAGGGAAGAATAAGCTTTTCTCCATCCCTTCACAAGTGCCTCAAGGGTGAGCAGTCCTCAACAGATCCTCATTTCTGTCCCTGGAAAGGTTTTCTTTCTCTCATGTAATATGTACGTGGGCTTTTCTCTCCCTGATTATTTAGGTTCTTACAGATAGCCCATTGACGAAACGAAACATTCTAGCAGGCAAGGAAGGAAAGGTTTTTCATGGCATTGTACTCATCACTGCACTGCTAAAGCTTACTCACCCTCATGAGCCTCTTATTTAAATACTAAGTTCAAGAAACCTTCTCTTTGACGTTCAAAGGCATACTATCATCTTGTCACATGGCTTGACAGCACAGCACGTGAGCTACTACAACTCAATTTTCAATTTTCTCCGGCTCTAGTTCAATTCTATTAATTTGCATTTATGAATTTACTTAAGCCAAATGTGCATTACTTTCCACTTGTACACATACAATTTCACTTGCTCTCCTTGAGACCACTTAAACAGCAGATCTCAATCCATTTTAAATTCCACCTGCTGTTCAGCAGTGACCTCAATTTTTTATGTTGTGGCATCAGCAAATTCAATTAGTTTTTCCCAGATCTAGGTCGTTGATGTTGGCTGGGAACAGAAGAGGTCGGAGTACTGCTCCATGGAACTCTCACTGCCAGCCAAACATGCCTTCTTCATTTTCTGTCGTGCAAATGGAAACGTACTAATTTTTATCAACTATCTCTAATGTCTGAAATCCACATGCATTGAGCAGCAAATTGACAACTGAAGCTCTTTTTTGAGCTGACAAGAATGTAAGTTCATGATAGTCAAAACTATTGTTGTTCACATTTGCTAGACACTGAAGGAAGAAAAGGAGAAAAGCAAACTAGACAGAGGATTTGATTAGTATATTGCAATGTGTTCAGAAAAGTAGAAAGATCTAATGTAAGAGTTGACTACTAGAGGAAGTTACATTCAAGAACATAATATATTTTAAAGGACTTTTGCTACCCTCTCTGCTATAGATTATGAAGTTTTACACTGATTCTCTGCTATTGCGAATTCACAAAATAACCCAGGTTGGAAGGGTCCTCTAGAAGTCATCTATCCCAACACCCCAGTTCACAGCAGGATTAGCTAGAACAGGTTGTTCTGGGTTTTGTTCAGTCAACTTTTGAACATCTCCACAGTGTGTAATTTCAAACTCATTTTTATACTTACTCTGATGACTGACCTCCCCCATGGTGGGAAGTCTTTTACTACGCTGTAACTTCTTATATTTGAATTTGTGTCTTCTGTGATGCATCCTGTCATTGTGCATCTCCAAGCAAAGTCTGGTGCCATCTTCAGTAAAACCACTAACATCTTTGCTAGCTCGTTGACCACTTTGTGAGATCTACACACAACATTTACAGGCCCTTAGAGAATTACACAATTCATATTGAGATGAAAGGAAAAGACAGAGCTGTCTATCAGACAATTTTCAACAGCTATGCATAAAAGCTATGTGAATGACACAACCAGACTTGCACCCACCCTCTCCAGAATAAGCATGGCAACTGAAAGACTGAGGTTTCTTATGGAGCTGATGGCCTCCAACACTAACAGTCAAAATACACATTTTCATCATTACTGCACCGTTAGACAGCTTCTTTTGCTACCTTTTGGCGTTGCACATTTTCACATTTTCATCCCCCCACGTGTTTCTGTTGGTACAAAGCTTAAGAGGAGTCTCATGATTTCCTCTTTTGACAACTACACTACCTTTTATTTAAATTCACTGCTAAAGAAATATTAAGCAATGGATTTGGCTTGATTCCCAAGTGAACCTTTGCTACACCATTGAATCCTAAGTAATTTAAGTTGGTCAAAGACAAGACTTTTTCATTCCAAAATTCCAAAAACAGGTGTTACACAAACATTCTGAAAGATAGTTAAAGGTCCTCAACATGCCATTCACTAATGAAGGTCTAGCTGAAGGAAGGTGGATTTAAAAAAAAAAACAAACCAACAACAAAATCTTATCCACTAAATTTTCCTACCAGTACTTTCTTTTATGAAAAAGATAGCAGGCATCACCTCCTATAAGCTTGTGGAACAAGTCCAGATAAACCTTGGTAACAAGGTGATCATTGATTAACCAGCAGATCATTCTGCATCCATTATAAGCAAGCCCTGCAAATTGGGCCTTTTTATACCACCTGTCTATCAACATAAAGTGAAAAAAAAAATCTTCGCAAAACAGTGACGATTCAGGCATGGGTAGTTTCCAGTAAAACTGATCTTGCAGACACAGTACCTGTAGCAGATAAATGTATCTCTGGGAAACACAAATTTTTTTAACAAACCTAGTAGCTGGAGATAATATTGTCATGGAAAAAAAACATTTTTGAAGCTTTTATAGAAAGCCACATCACAATCATCCTTGCTCCAAATGAAGAGTCACACAATACCAAAACACACACCGACAAACAAGAAAAACAAAAAAAGAATCAAAACCCAGCTAGCAGCTGGAATGAATCATAGTCTCATCACTTTCTGGGTATCTCTAGATGACCACAGCAATTGGAGGGAAAAAAAAAAAAGCCGACCAACCAACAAGATCTGGAGCTCACTAAATTTGAGTACAAAGAGACTGATTTTGATTTAAACAGTCTACTACAGTCTACAGAATGCTTGACTTTCTAAAACTGTGATTGCCATGACTCAAGTGTTTATTATTTCACCAAACCACAATCTCCTCACTTCAAAAAAAGTAAATAAGGCTTTCTGAAAACTCAGAGTTGTCTAAAATACTAACTCCTGCATTTACAACGATGACTTAAGTTCTATCTGAAGCTACCTCACCTGAATTTTCCAAGAGCATTTTCTGAAACACACTTCTAAGTACATAGGGCTGTAATTTGAAAAAAACAGAACTTAGAAGTTCTTCTGATTCCTTTCATGTGTAATGCAAGAGGCTTTCTGAACTGTGAGCTGTAGGCAGGGATTTTGCTGAATTCAGCTAAACACAGACGCAAAACAGTGCATCTGCATGCTCAGACCCTGGTCAAAGAATTTCATTTATTCCTAACACTAGAGCCAATGCTGATCACTCCCCAGTGACAAGAGCTACTTCACAACCTTCATAGCAGTACATACTGTTGGTACTACTGTTAAAACTGTGGTCAGGAGATTAACCCCTCTGTTTTCACAAGGTTTTCCATATGCTTGTTTTTGCAGCTAGCTCATTTGGCAGCATGCTAGATCTTGGCAGCCTGCAATATGTGAGAAAAGTGAAGGATTGAGAAGAAAAAATGAAAATACTCCTAAGCAGAATGTACGGAGGAGGGAAGAGCAATCGTGCAGAGATACGAGAAGGCAGGGACATGGGGAATTGTCAAACTGCCAGCAGAGCACTCTCACCCTGTTAACCATGACTACAGCACCTCCACACTAAGAGCTCCACAACCAAAGGCAAGTAGCAGCTTCACTCCAGAAATAAAACAGAGCACAGGCTTAGCCAGTGCTCATATCCCTAGATGATGCAGGGAGACTAACTTTAGATGGCAGCACGATACACTCAGGTGCATCGGCTTGAATGTGCATCCCTAGCAAACTGCCTAGACAGCCCAACTGCATGCTGTGCAGTCAAAGGAGATATTTTGTGGATTTTATCCTTACATTTTTCCTAGTCACCTGTCAGTCACCTACATTCCTAAACCCTGTTTAGAAATGCTTTCTGCTTCTCTATTTGTTTAGAGATGAAAGAAATACAGTATAAAGTTCTCCGATGCCAACCCACAAGCTAGTAGAGAAAGGCAATTGGAGCTAATCTTTCTCTTTCCATCAACAAGTTGTTTTTGAACATGATATGTGTATATTAAAGAACACATCATTTCTTTCAGCAAAGTCCTAAACAAAGCAATGAAGGAATTTGGTCCAGCTCAAGTTACCTTAACCAGATGCCTTCCACTATTTCAGTCTCCAAACACTTTTTGAATAGGATATCTTATAAATAGTTTTCTATACAAATCTAAAACCTTTTCAATTTAAAATTGAAAAGTTCACTGCGTTCCAGGCGCTTTACATATAAAGAAATTATTTAGCTTTATAAGCAGCAGGCATTGGCATTTGAAAGCTACAATGTACAGATTTTTCATTCATTGTCATGCAG
The DNA here is from genome assembly GCA_013399135.1 of Heliornis fulica. Taxonomy (NCBI): domain Eukaryota; kingdom Metazoa; phylum Chordata; class Aves; order Gruiformes; family Heliornithidae; genus Heliornis; species Heliornis fulica. The sequence continues at coordinate 188,873 of VXBZ01004245.1, forward strand.
AACTGCTGGCCAGTGATTAACCCAAGCATTAAGGATTTTTATTCTATTTAATAAGGAATTTTATTTTATTGTCTCTCAAAAATAGATGAGTGTTACAGCAAGGTTTTAAAGAAACACTCCAAGAAATACAATTATTGCCAGAGATTTGATGAACATGGAGAAAATTAAGGGCATAAAATCTTGCCTGTTGCAAATTTAATTGAAATGCAAGAATAAAATTACTGCAGTCTTCACCTAAACTGAGGATGCCAATATTTAACATAAAAGCAGTTAGAGAATTGGCTTTTCTATCACCTACAAAAAGCTGAGCTTTGTTCCTTATGCAATTCACGAGATTCAAGGAGAAACACAGGAAAGCTCAGCTGAATCAGGCAGCAGGATCTGGCACATACATGCCAGTTTTATTGAGATGGAAGTAAACTTCCAAGGCAGCCCATACTAACAGCTGTTAGCAAGTACTAGGTGGTTTTCTTTGTGTTGTACCATCCTTGACGTGTATTATCATCAAGGCTGCATCTTCTCACCCAATTCTCATTCAGTACCTTCACACAAAGTACGGAGCAACTCATCTCACCATAGTAAAACATTTCCCTCTCACGATTACTTAGACTGAATTATGACTGACTAATGCAGAACAGTAAATAATTCCCCCAGCACACTAGTCCCACCATCACCGATGGTCTGCCATAGCTGACATACAGATTTGTGTACCATCACACCAGGATGGCCTGCATGTTATGGTTTCTCCAGGGACATTTTGAGAGCAAGTATGAAATATTCTAACTCTAAAGCTCTATGCTGCAGTTTTATCCCTCCTATGACAAGTGATAATTCTTTGAGCATTCAGAGCAGTTCTCTCTGATTCCACTCTTGGAAAGGATATTAATCCCTTCTGATATACGTGAAAAATTTCTGCTTCCCCTTGTTTGCCAGAATTAAAAAGAGAAATCAAAAAACTAAAAATATAAGCACCCCCACCAAAAAAAAAAACCCAACACCCTGAACCCAACCCAAAACACACAAATCCCCCATACAAATTCCTCATCATAAAAATCTTTTCAAACTTCAGAAGGGCTCGATACACCCACCTGACCCAGATGAATTCTGCACAAGAATGAGAAAAAACTGCACATAAGGGGTTTGATCTCATGCACTTCCAAGTCATTGGAAGTTTTCTCAGTGACTTGAATGGGAGGAAGATTAAGCCCAGGGAGCACAGCAGGGCAGTCAGTTGGCCATGAGTTATTGATTGAGCACCCTGCATCCTTTTTGAAACAGTATGTTCGACCCTCAGGCTAAATAGGCTGGCACAGATAGAATGCTGCAGCTCAGGTATTCATTGAAAAAATTGCAAAATTTGGCATTTCTCTCCCTCCCTGCACGCAGGCTCATGTAGCTATCGATGTAGGAATCTGTTTCGGTGTGAAGATATTTTTAGCCCCAAGCAACAGACAGCTTGAAAAGTCAAAACCCTAAAGGCTCAAAAATCAGAAGGCATGCCAATAACAAATCCAGGTTTTTTTCAGACCAGAGTTGTGATTTTCAAACCTTTAATATAACCACCATTAAAAATTCAGTAAGCTTTTCAATCTTTGGTTTCATCTACTAAAAATAGGAAAGCATCAAAGTAGACCTATATATTACTCTGAGTGACAGTTATGTAAGCTTAACTCAGATACGAAAAGTTAGACAAGTTAGTTTGATTAATAGGAAGTTACAGTATTAATTACTCTGGAACCCGAGTATTTTGTAAATATTATAACTACTGCAAATGTCTAAATACACCATCCAAATATTAGGTTATTTTTGATACACTGAAGAACTGCTTTGAATTCAAGTATAGAAAAAGTATCTGTGTGAAAACACAGCTCATGGAAGATAAACACTCCTTCTGCAACACTGAAAAGTCTGCAGTACAAAGTCTAAAACAAAATTATATCCATTAACTGAATGGGGTCATAAATTTAGTTTAGAGCAGGAGTTTTAGACTGTAGCAAGGGTCTGGTTTCCTTGGAAGCTATAAAACCCACATTGCAGTACTCAATAGAAACAATACCACACAAAGAATTAGCAGAAGAATTAAATACAGCTTGAAAATAACTTATTTTCAAACTCAACTTTTAAATATGTGCTGGGGGAGGTATTTTCATGAACAAGTTTGCTCATTCTAAAATGAATTCTAAAATAAGAGTAGGTAAATTTCTTTTTCCTTCTCCCTTCATGGCAATTTCCCCCCCAACAAACAAAAACTGATGAAACTATATTTCAGGCAGAAAAACTGAAACACTGATGTGATAGACAGTATGTGATTTATACATTTTAATTTACTCTGTGTCATACTTCTTTAGAAAAGATGCAGCTGATCTCTACAGGAAAAATAAAAAACAAACCAACAACCAAACAACTCCTCCTCTTTAACTGATTCAGTTTGCAGTTAAAAGGATGGGTTAAACCTTCCCAGAATAGAGCCAATATGGGCAGAGAGGAGAGAAAGCCAGTCTGACCCTACAGCATCATTCTTTACAGGAAGACTACTGTGAAGAACAGGAAGAAAATTCAGACCCCTTGCATCCTCACAGTGAAGCATGTGCAGCACCCGAGAGCCATAACCAGGTAATCAAAACGAGAGAAAACTGGCAGAAAGATCCCCTCCCACGAGGGCAAAATGGAGAGCAAACTGGGTCAGTTTGCAGACACCTACTGTTCCTATTCCATGAAAGAGCTCCTGTCATTACCAGATCAATAGTCTAGTTTAATCTTCCAAAATTAATACCCTCTTACTGTTTTGAGAACTGTGTACACAGACCTGGTGAAAAGTACCAAGTAATATGGAATCCTATTGTTTTATAAAAATGCAATGATGAAGATGAAAGTAACCATTGCAGGAAAAAAAACCAAAACAAACCCCAAACCTGCTCACACGACTTAAATCAGGATCAAAGGTTTGTAGTGATTTATTAACAATGTGTAATTAACTGAGATGCAGGGGACTATATAGAATCAATATCAACAATACAATAGATAAAGCACAGCACTAGACAAAATGTTAATGAACACTTTTAAATGTCTAAACACCCTTCTGTAAAGAGTCCAAAAAGCTGTGATCACCTGCATTCTTGGACACCAGCCATGTGGGCCACACAGGCCCACCTCCACTCCCCAGGTGCACAGATTCCCTCCAGGAACATCCTGCTGTGGGCAGGGGGAGCCGAAGCAGCCAGGACAGAACCCCTGCTCCTGCCTGTCCCTTTGAGGGGTGCAGGCTGGGCACCCCATCCTGTGGGTAAGCCATGCTCCCAGGCTTAGGCAGAATCTAATTACCAGGAGAAGGACACGTGGACTCCATCACAAGTGATCAAAATCAAACCCCTGAACCCTGCCAGGCTAGAAAACAAAGTGTCTGCCTTATGCTGACTTCCAAATGTCTCTGACTAATAAATTATAATCCAATTTGCAAGGGACCTCAAGCCCAACCTTACTGCACAGAGCACATTCAGCCATAGGGTCAAACCAGGTTGCTCAGGTCTTGTCCCAGTCAGGTCTAAACCCTTCAAAGCTGGAGACTGCACAAACACTCTGGATAACTGCTACACCTTGCTGTCCTCAGGGTAGGGCAGGGGTGGGGGGAAGAAAAGTCTTCCTTTTATCCAGTCCAAAATGCTTATTGCAAATTCTGCCCATCTCTCATCCTTCTGCCACACTTTGCTGTGAAGGGCCTTACTCCATCTGCTTGATAACCTCCCTATTGGTATGAACAGGCTGCTCTCAGGTCCTCCTGAGGCCATTTCTTCTCCAGGCTGAAAAAGCCCAGTCATTGATGACTGGGCTTTTTCAGTGTCTATAGTGTCTATAAGGCTCAAGTAAAGCTGGACTGTGCCAGCTGGCACAGTCCAGCTTTACTTGAGCCTTATAGACACTAAGATACATTTTCCTCGAGTTTCTTTCACTATTCTCCTGAAAAAAACCATGCTTCTAAAACATTGGCAGTAACACACAAAGCTAGTGGTGCAGGAAACAATCCTGTCAGAATACTCTACCAAAGACTCCAGTTCACCGGGACTGCTGGGAGAAACAGCCACAACTACCAAGGTTATCTGGAGACTAACATATTCAGCAAGACAAACTGAAAAGTTTCTCCCAGAAACAAAGAATATAGAGTCTCTAGTGGCTTAAAGAGGTAAAACGTCAGCAACAAGATTATACAAAATACAGGATTAACGTGGTCAGTCAGCAAAGGAAACCCTACTAATAGTACCGTCAAGTCCCACCACACAATCAAAAATAAAGTTGGTTGCTCTCTCTTAAGAGAGCAGTAGGTCCTACGTTACTGCCAGCTCTGATCTCTACTTGCCTTCTAAGCAGACAATACTTCAACAGAATTCTGTGTTTAAAAAAAAATAATTAAAAAATCAAAATATATTTAGATAGTCTTGAGGACTGACACTCTCCCAAAGCTGAGAAGTTATGTGGAATCTCCCTGCCGTGCCTGGAGTGAACGTCAGAGAGGAAGTAGCAGGATTGGTCTTCAGGGTGTTACGGAGAGGGAATCTCACTCCAGTTAGTTTTGGGAACTCTGATCAGCCCTTGAGGATAACATGGCTGAGCAAGTTCTCTGTGGACAGCAAGCACTAGCAGAGCAAAGAAATAGAAGAAAGTAATAGTGGCCTCTGAAAGCACAACATACTGCTTTCTCTTTCAATGAGAGCCTGGTGCTGTTCAGAAGTGAAAACTCCAAGGTCTCATCAAGCCTACGAATCAGTGGCACACAAAACACTCGGTCATGCACAAGTTCCCTTTCATCCCATCTTTGGCATACCACACTCTTAGAGGCAGTTGTCTTCCACTTTTCCTGCCTTGACCAGACTTCAAATTCCACCTACTTACAAAATAGGGATTATGTCATTAATTCTCAGCAACAGAAGACTTTGAAATCCCTCTGGCTTTGACCTGCCATAAGACAGGCCACATACCAAACACCTGTGGTTTAAAGGCAAGCTCTATAAAGTATGCTTGGCAGCCTAGCAAAAACCCAGGGTGGGTGGCAGTACATTCTAAATAGTCTACTCTCCTCTGGATGACCGGGACAGAAAACACACCACCAAGTGAATTTTGAAGACTAGACAGGGATACAGTTAACTTGTCTCGCCTGAGAAGGCTTTATAGACCAAAGATCTTAACCTCTGTTTGTAAATATAAGACAAAGTTGTTTTAAAGTTCCTACATGCAAGGCAAAAGTAAGCCCAAATCTAACAGTTGATAAAATTTGATGTCTTTTGTAGATTTCAAATAATTTCAGTGATTATGTAAAACAAAGCCCACCTCCAGTGGAAAAGAAAAAGCAAGTGTTTGAAGCTGACTGACTACTCCCTTCACTAATCAATATACAGAAGGGACATTGTGCTTCTGGCACACTTCCAATCTAGCAGCACTACAGGGATCAAACAGAACAGTGTCAGTATACCATCTCTTTCCCCAGCATGGTTTCCAGCATAGATATTCAACACTGTAAGACAAATGAGTGCTACAAGATGACAAATATACAAGGCTAAATATCAAAATCAGCAACTACTGGGAAAGGAAGAAGGGGCATTAAAATAAATAAAAAAATTAAAAGGACATACACAAAAAATGCATTCATCATACTCCAAATGGAGAATGAAAAATAATCTTGCCCAAAACTCTGTAATCCACTAAAAATCTAAAAAAATGCCAGCGGGGGTCAGCAAAACATGAAAAACTCAGAGGAGATCACAATATTAAGTAGAGAAAACAAGATGCTCTTACCAAATAGAAATACTATTTTCAGCATCAGCATTTATTCTTAGCACTCTTGGAAACATTTATAACATTTAAATACACATGCATATTTCCCACCTGCAAATACTACATCCACCACCGATTTTACATGGCTTGAATTTATTTTATTTAGAGAAACTCAGCATCTTTGCACCATTGCACTCTCATTGGAGCCTCACAAAGGAAAGCCATGATCTCACTCTCCCCAAAGTCATCCTACTAAAGATGCACAACAGCTTCCGTGTACACATCTTTGAAAACATCCACAGTGCAGTGGGAGGAAGCTTGATTCTCAAAGTCATCAGACAGGCTTCAAAAGTAGAGACAGCTGTTGATTTAGTCCTGAGAAAATGAGCATCATATTCAAATCTCTCTGCCCACTCTTGTCTCAGCAGCTGATTTCTATTCCTACAGATGGCCTGCCCGCTCTGAAAGCTTTTCTACAGCACCCTCTGCCAAAACCTGTGCCTGGAATGTCAGCAAATGAAAAGAAAAATACTACCACAAGCTGTGTTCAGATTTTTGCAGATTCACGTGTCATAGTGTAAAGCACCACCCAAATAAGTGAGATGTTGGCTGCATCTACCTGGCTCTGATAATACAGTATATATACCAGAAAGTAAGGAACAGATTAATGTATCTTTTACAAAGTACATGCATTTTGTATCCTATCTGATATGGGAGACCAGAGGGCAACAGCAGAGACAATCATCCCTGGGGCAAAGCTTAACCCAGGCACCTGACATTGCGTGAAGGGCCATACCTTACAAAGGCATAGGGGCCAGGCTGGCAGCTCTGAACCTGCATGTCAGCTGGGCAAACAGAACGAGGGCCTCATTTCCTGGGCTCCCAGCCTCCATCTGAACTGACTGGAGGGCAGGAACCTGCACTGGTAATGTGTGTGGTATGTGCCACAACACAGAAATTGCTCTCCACTCACTAAGTTTATTTACTAATAAAGGCAGGTGTGAAGTCATATGTTACTGAATGCTGAGAGACTTGTGGCCATCTCAAATTCCTCACCCTCTACCACTGCCACCTGATGTAATCGGTTCTTATTTAAGAGTATCAGGCACCCCAGTACTCCAGAAAAGAAAATTTGTTTTATATCATCAAGTCAGAGTTTACATGGTTTCCACAGGAGAAGCACAAATACAATGCGTGAGATTAGGCATGCCACAGAAACACAGAGTCAAGTTCTACCACCAGAGAGCTGAAATCACCTGCAGGGCACTGAGACAAGTTTTATTCTTACACAGAAACAGAAATAGACACATTGCTGAAATGAAATTTGAGATCAGAAACTGCAAGTTATACTTAAAATGCTGCAACTACAGCTACTTCAAAGCAACCACAGATTTACAGCAGACAGAGAACTCTTGATCTATCCCACCTCTCCTTTTTGTAACTTTAAGGGAATAATTACTTCTGCAAAATTGATCTCACTCTCCCCTTCCTTACAAGATTGATTCCATGAAATCATTTAATGATATTCAAACTATTATGTCAGGCGTAATTGACTAACCTAAGGTTTAAAGATATCAGCTATTATTAATGAAGTGTTTTAAAACACATTTTGCTGAGGTGGCCACAGCTGGAATTTATAACAGAGCTTTACATGCTCACAGAGCAGCACAGCAATCTTTTTCTGCATTTCTAGAGAAGCAGCACACATCAGGTATCCCTTGGCAGCGGGGGAAGATACGGCAAAGGCACAGAAATCACACATGAAATGTATTTCCAAAATATAACTTACAAGGCAGCAAATGCTTAGAAGATTAGGTTCTTGCTGAAACGTAGGCAGCAGGCACCGACATTGCCCTGCTGCTTTTCTCCTACTGAACAGGGATTTCTGTGTAAGCCAAATCTGACAAACCAGCCCCAGAATGTAGGCATCCACACAGAAAAGGGAAAGTTTCAGGCTTTGTTCTTGAATCTCTGTAACACATGCATGTTTTTGCAATCCATGACAAAATTCTGTCCCCATTCCTCTTCCGAGCCTCACCACTGCCTTTCATATGGAGGGAGGCAGCTGGCAGGAAGAAGAAGAGTAAATGGTGGATCCCATGATCTCAGAGTTCCCTTCTTTTGAATGCAAGTAATCTCCTGGGTGCTCAGATGTGTCAACTTATCGGTACATCTGGCCCTTACCTCTGACAGGAAGCTTACAGCATTTTGAGAAGCCTACAAAAATAGCCAATATTAAATGACACTGGACTAGAACAGCTCCAAGGCAGTGTCTTCCACTTCTGAGTTTTATCTTCAGGTTGCCTCAGTTGAATTTACCTGACAAAGAGGACAACAGGTGTTTTATTCATTCACATATATGTATATATTTATTCTGATGCACAGGTCCTGATTCTTTGGCTGCTTATTCAAGTTTTAAAAACATGACACCTCATCAGAATTACTTGCAGTTTGCTGTAGTAGAAAGCAGAGACCAAATCAAATCTGAAAGTTTTGGCTTCTTGCCATTATCAATACTAAGAGCAGCATTCAAGAATGGCAAAGTTGATAAGACACTGTGTGCACCTCTCATGGCAATTTTAATATTCAGACATCAAAACAGCAGCAAAAAAAAAAAAAAAAAAATCACAGTCAGGCAATCAGCAAAACCCAAAGCAGTGATGATGCCATTTTCCACTTGTGTGTGCTGTACTGGTTAGCAATTAACATCTGTTTCAAGGTTTGTAGGTGCTAAGAAAGTTAAAGACTTTGTTGATACTCTTCCAGGGTTGCTCATTACATTTCTCAGGCTGGAAGATGAAGACAACTGTCCCCTAATCCTGAATCCCCAAAGAACCTTCAAAGTGAAAGTGAAACCTGATCAAATGGGCTCCTATTTTAATACAGTAAAAGAGTGCAGCAAGCTTATGTAAGCCTTTCATTTACAGCGCAAGGACTGGAGGTACACCACATTATGCTTAGGTCAGCTGATTCATGGGAAAACCAGAATCTAGAAGAGCAGGATGTCATTCCAGTGGTGCAGAATCCTACTGTCCTACAATAGGATACGTCACCAGGGTACACTAAGACATGAAACAGCAGCCCACAGCTGTAAGAGTTATTCTGCCTCCAATATAACACCTGGTTTGTTTGGTTTTGTTGGGACTTTGTTTCTGTTGAGGGGTTTTATGGTTGGTTTTGTGGTTTTTTGTTTTGGTTTTGTTTTGGGTTTTTTTTTAAAGTTATGAATTTAAATTGCAGTTAGAATATTAATACTTCTAATTCAAAAATATCTAGGAAAGTGGGCGGGAGGGGTGCGGGGGGGGGGCTGGATGTGCTTTTCAGAGTCTGTATTTTAGCTCTGGGTTGTTCCAAGCTCTTCTTCACCAAGGGAAGGGCCAGAATGCAGATCCATTCCTCTCCTTAAACCTTTGAATTGAAGGCATTTAGAAAAAGGCAGCTTCTTTTTCAGCAATGTGACTCAGCTATGGCTGTTGTCATAACCATGTCTACACACATCATATCACAACAGCTTGCCCTGGAAGATCCTACCATCAATAAGAACAAGAGGGCAGGGTTGAGCCCAGTCAAGTTTGCTACTTTTGAGGGTGTACTAAAGAGAGTAATTCTGATAACATCTGTCCCATGTGAGAGAACATCAGTGAAGCTTAAATAAAACTGTCCTAGCATGAAATCAGTGAAAGCACAACTCTCCTTGATAGTTACCACTAACAGAGGTGTGCTGCTGTGTACATTGTGAAAGTTGTCTTCGTACAAAGAAACCTCTTTAAGATGTTCTCAAAGGGAAAAAAAAAATTAAAAACAAAGAAACAGCAGAAACCAATGTTCTCTCATTTCAGCCACTTGTTCCAGTGAGATCTCCTTTCAGAAGATTTATAATTGGGTGGTAAAAACAAGATATCAAACAACTCTCTGGTAACCAGTGAACAGGAAGAACTATCCCAAACCAAGCCAAGAAGTAATACGAGCCAGAAGAGTAAACAAAAAAACAAGCACACATTTCTACCACAGAAGGAGACAGAGACTCTTATCTTGCTGGTATTAGTATCTTCTTTGGTCCTGCTATTTATCATTTGTTATGTGGGAGCACTTAAAAACCTCAGGCCTGAATGAAGTTGCCATTAAATAAAGATAATAAAATATGCTGCTCCCTCCTGTTGAGCACAACTCTTGTTAAACTCTTTAGAAAACATTGCTATGGAGATATTACTTCCAAGAGTCCTTTTAGACACATTCAGGTTGAGAGGCAATGAAATTTCTATTAAAAATACTCATAAGTGTGTCTTGACATAATGCATTAAACTCATCTACCGGATGACCTTGTTTTCAGTATTTCCTCTCTCCTGTATTGGGCTTTCTCTTTTAATTGAATTTATCACTTCATACTATAAAGAGTTAAGTCAAAACCATATGCCGTATCAGTAATCCAAATCAGAACTCGTATATAAGTGCAATGATCTATCCTCCCAAGGATAAAAACAGCAGTCAGCCTTTAAGCAATGTACCTAGGTACATTTGAGACAAGAGATTGTTTTAATGGAAAATACACAGTTTTCCTTAGCATAATGGTTTCCTTATTTTATTTCAAACATCGTATATAGTTTTTGCGCATGGCATTTTTTTCTCTCTCTGAATTGCTAAGAGTCATTAGTAACATTTACTGGCACAAGATCCATTAGATGTTCCAAGTAGTAAATGCTCTTTATTGATTTATCATTAAAATTAAGTGATACCATTTTAATATGGAGTTTAGTAGCACTGTGCTACTATAGCTTGTTAGTTAAGCCAAGGAAGGCTGGGTTTCCAACAGAGGCACACATAACTTTTGGAGCACTTCCCATTTTGAAAAAGTTTTGTCTACAAACTCCACATATAACTGAATAATAGATTAGGATTCAGACAGCATTCCTCTCCTCACCTCCCCTGCAGGAGGTGGAATGAGACTAACATGTTTCTCCTGTGCACTTGATTAATATAATTTTCACTGAGTCTTGCTAGCAACTAAAAAATAAATAATATTAAGGTGCAAGGTCCTCAAAGATGAAAGTCTATCAAACCACTGTTCCATCTACTGTTGCACTGTATCCATACCACCCTTCCTAACTTGCACGTGGCAGAGAAGTGATTGTGGCTAGACTGCATTAAGTTCAAAGCAGCAAGTACCATTCTTCAAGTGTCAAAGGCACAGAGCAAGGTGCATGAGGTGAAAACAGAAGCACCAGCGCAAAGGCCATAAGTGACACAGAATATTTGCAGGGACTACACACAAAGAGGTTTTCCTTATGTCTTTCAAGAAGACACTTCCCACAGAGTTTCTAATTCCCACCATAATCGCTTGATGCGATTCTGAACTGTCCAAAGAGTATCAAGAAAAGCAATATAATAAAGCTTTATTATTATTTATTATTTTTAACATCCATTTACTACTTCCTGAATTCAATCTTCTAATCTAGGCTGACAGCCCAAATCTGCTTCTATTTTCTGTTAGTACAAAGTGATTGATAGAATAATTCATCTGAGAGACCAACCTCCCATAGAGACCAGGGTCAGACGTAGGACCAGAACAGGTGGTTTAGGGCTTGATTAGCCTGAATCTTGAAACCCTCCAATGCTGAAGACGTGCACAACTGCTGTGGGCAACTCCTCTGAGCAACTGCTCCAGCACCTCATAGGAATTACCAGAAGTATACACCTTTTCCCCTTGAAATCCATAAGTAGAATTTTTACTAAGTTTCCCCTCTACCGTATGTTTCCTATTTGGGGTAGGAAGTCTGATAGGCTCTCATTAGTCACAAACTTCTGTTCAATTCATTTCAGATTTGGAAACCCTCTACTTTTGGTTAAGATCTGGATTTCACCCCTACCAATTTTTCAGGTTTGTAATTTAGGTTCTACTCCCTGCAATGCTAACTAAAATACAGCTGCTGTATAGTCATTCTAATCACACACTTGGTAACTTGATTTCAAGACTAACACTAATACTAAAATTAAATTTAGAACATGAATTAACTAGAAATGAGACAGCACTAGCACAATATATCAGTATCTTTTAAAAAGACAAATTTTGTGGTTCAGTAACAGATTGACTCAGACACAGAAAATACATGTTATCCCCCATATACATCTATAAGAGACTTGGCTTAAAGGATGCTGAATTGAAGTTCAATTAAGATGCTCAGAATTATCTACAGAATTTATTAACAGCATTTAATAAACTTATTCTAATAAACCCCAATATATTAAACACAATTCTGTTGGCAAAAGAGACAGGTAACTAGGTTTCTTTGATGCCTAAGTTTTCCTATTTAAATTCCCATCAGCACATCCAGAGCATAACAACCACCACCTTAACACTCCAGCACAGAGCAAGAGATGGCAAGAAATCTATCTAGGCTATCTAGCATACCACCAGCAGGATTCCAGTTGTCAACTTTGTTATAGAAGTGGATGCATGAGCAGCACAAGCTATTTTCTCATATGCTGAGCATTTCAAAAGTAAGCACATACAGAGGGCTGCAATTACGGATCGAAGAATGCATCTGATACTTAGTTAGCATCTTTCAAACCAGCATTCCAGAGCTTCTGTGGACTTTATCAAGTCACACAGGGCTTGATTCCAGTCTGGTAGTGCTAAAGGGAGCTTTTTTATAACCCTCATGTACAGATAGCACCTGTAAAGGACCCTGGTAATTAAGCAATGCAAATGCAAGTTTCTTAATTACACACAGTCCCCAAAGGAAACTCTTAAAATCCTCAACAGCAGAATCCAGAGTATCCTTCAGACCTCCAGACGACTTTGCTCTCTACCACCTTCTGAGACAGCACAGTGTCTCAGACAAAAACACCCTCTACCACTTTACATTTTCCCCTTCACATCGCTTCTTGAAAGGGACGCTCATTACTGGGTGTGCCAAGTCACCATTTATTGGTGTGATCAGACATATTTAAACATCAAGAAATGAAAATATAAGTACTCCCTCTAAAATCTAGCAAGCAACTCAAATATTGTGGATTTTTCAGGCTTAATTTTAAATGAAGGACGTTTAAAATGGATATCAGAAAGCAAAAAGAACAACAGTCAATAAAAGTGATGGAAATTCATACACTTCAGAGCAATACGGTCTAATAAACTACATAAAGTATAACCTCTTTCTCCAGAGACCACCACAGATGAGCAAATAGAAACCATTATTCAAGTCACCTGGTAAGAACAGGTCTTTAGCCAGCACAATTCAGCATTAAACCAAAACACACAATCCACAGTGGAGACATAGTAAGACATCACATCTACAGTACCACTCCACCCATTTGGTTTTCTTAAGGTCCTCTAAAATCTTCACCTAACCTGCCCAGAATCCTACTTCACTCCAAAAGTTACCCTTAAATCTCAGTCACCACATCCCTTCTGCACCAGGAGCAATTCACATAGCCAGAGATTCCTTCAGGACTAATGTCATACAGGCATGTATCAGTTTCCCTGTGCTAGACGTAAGCAGCAAAGCCCCAGGTCCCACAGCGACTCCCACAGCAGTCCCAGGCAGAACACAAATCTCTACTTCTGTCAGCCACATCTTTGCTCTTACGTTGGACCTGGCACTGCTCGGTCTCTCTCCAGTTCTGGAAGACAAGTCACCACCTGTATCTCTCTCCTTCTGCAGGGGACTCTCAGAGCTCTCCTGCCAAGCATTCCTCCTCCTGATCACAGCTCACCAACTTCTGTGAGCCTTTTTCTTCTATTTATACAGGGTGGGGCAGCACCTGCCACTAATCAGCTGCAGTTCAGGCCCACCTGGACTAATTGATTGCATAAATCTGAAACAAGTCAGAGAACAGGATAAGTATGTTTTCAGTATTTCACCTGAATTAAAACCAAAACAGACACCATGAACAAAACAGCTGGGAAAATATGCAGTGTTTTGGTAAGTCTTGGATCTCATTTTTGTACTAATATATATATAAAAAAATAGAGCAACTGAAGACAGTAGACATGCCTAGATGGCACAAATGAAATCAAAATCTTTTCTTCATAACTGCTATACATCTCAGATTAACAAAACAGTTAATTCAAGTCAGCATGAACTAGAGATAGATTCGTTGTTGTCCTTTAAAATACTATTATGCATTTAGTCTAAAGAAAAGGAGTTGGTCTCCCTTGGCTTTCAACTCATTTGCTTCTAGGAAGAAAAGGCAGTCAGGCTCCCTTGTGACACTGTAACTCCATCTCCTAACACTGCTAAAGACTGAAAGGCTCAGGAAGATGCATGAAGGAACATAAACAAAACTGAAAAAAAAGCACAAGTTAAACAGCAAAAGACAGAACATTTTAAAGAAGTATCATTGGTGAAGACTCTGTAACACTTTCTGACACACCCTGACACTTTACACCTCTTTTTGATAACAGAAAAGCAGAGCACTAATGTAAACCCTAATTGTGGGGTTACACTAGTCTTAGCATTGGTAAGACCTCTTAGCTACAAAACAAAGCACTTGTCCTTAGATTTTCAGCTGTAAAACTCTGAAGGGTCACAGACTTTGTAATGGTTGGCTGAACTTCCTTTGGTAACTTTCCCTTTAGTTAAAAACATAAGTTGCAGACTAATTCAGCAGAGGGGAAAAAGAAGAAGAGGGGAGAGATTCCTGCTTTGCTAGCTATGAACAAATAGGGGAGTGGGATTTCTTCCTTCTGCCTTTTCCACCTGCACTGATATTTGTTCTGACCTAGGGATGCTCATGCCTGCCTTGTGAGAGGCTGCACAGAAAGCCAGGTCACCTTCAGGGTGAGAAATGTGAGGCTAAACCTCACACATAAGCCTCCAAAGCAGAGTATCTCAAGAACACTGAAGAGAATGAAATTGCCTGTAGATTTCCTAAACGTTTTAAGAATCAGGAATGATCATGTGGAAAGACGACCGTATATTTATAATGAAAAGTTTCTCATCTGGTGCATGCAGGATATAAGTGTTCCTGGAGTACACTGTGCACTGTTCAAGTCATGGCTTGTCAAATTACCAAAATCCACTGTATTTGTGCCAAAGTCCCTATCAGCTCAAGCTGGAGTTAATAGATGGTCAGTCCAGTTAGAATTAAAGAAGGGTAATGGGAAGTTTGAGACATGAGTGGAGCCCTGCCTAGCAGCCAGAAAGAGGTCAGTGGCACGGGAACAGTGAGGCTGAGGCAGAACTGCCAGGCAGTCCTAACGCAGCAGTGTTCCGTTACAACGGTCACGCGGCCAGGCTGCATTTCCAGGAATTGCAGTGAAGCTAAGAGCAGCGCGTCTTCGGAAAACTGACAGAACAGGAGAGTCAACCGCATCTTTTAACATCCATTCTCCACTAACTTAAAATGGAGAAAGGGAGGAAAAAACATCCTTTGCCTTAAAGAACAGTGTCTCTGAACAAAACAGACATGAAGCAGCCAGTTGTCTGCCTGACTGCTGTCATTCTGGGGATTGATGGCATTGCTACTGATGACACCCCTTCTGACTGATAGCTGCAGACACGTACAGAACACACGCTGCTCTTGAAGGTGTTCTAACAGCGCTGATGTCTTCCTTCCCATGCTTGTTAGCAAAGTCATGGCATAGCATTCAACTTGGGGATACTGTGCACATGAGAGACCGCATACTATGCTTAAAAGCAGCTGATCTCTAAGGACACAAGGAACCGTGACACTGGGGGCCTTTACAGCCTCTAGCTTGAAGACTCCAAAGTCAGTTACAGGGCAGAAGCCAGGTATCACAGTCCCTATGAGAGCTGGAGACACTGAATTTATGGCTGCTCTACATCACCACAACAGCCACTAACAGTTGTAAAGTACCGGTGATTTTGGTCTTGAAGAGCTATTTAATGTATTTACTTCCTAAGCTGTAGCAAAATGAAGGGTAATGGAAATCTTTCATGTTCCCACAGCCCCACCATACTACCCCCAATTATTTGGTATATCTGGAAATAAGTCAGTATTAAAATAAAATAAAATATCACAGATCAGGTTTCCTCCTTCATCACTACAATTTATGTTTCTTCTTAGTAACTATATCCTGAATGGCCACATGAATTTGCAGTGTTTGTACACAACTATAAATCAGAAAGCACTTACTACTGGGAATGAGAAAAGCAGAGGAGAAGTGAGCATTCAGATATAGAAGAAGCCATCTATTTTAATAATAAAGGCAATTACACCAAATTTTCTAAGAACAACACCTTCTGTTCAGGTACTCTATTGACTTACATCCTGTTTAATAGGTATCACAAATACTTTGCTTAGTGGAGTATGCCCCAGCAACATCTGATATTTCTGCATTCATCTTATTCGCGTTTCATTAAGATGATTAGATAATCTGCCTCTTGTAATAATGGCAGCTCATCACACATGACATGGAAGACCAGTCTTTGAAATGAAAACAAGGCTGAAGGATATTTGTTAGCTTCAACTTTCCCTACCTGCATATGGAGACAAATTAAGGTTAGTTCAATGTCGATAGGAAATTCTGAAAGTTCTGATAATTTGTTGGAACTTCCTCGTTCTCTAGCAATAACTGATGAATTATTTTTACTTGAGCACATGTCTACAGCAAATGAAACCTTTTAAACATTCTTAAGTATTATTTTGTTTCAAAGATAAGTAACTTGTTATTAACGAAGACAGGGGAAAAAGACAGTACTGGCCAAAAGCTTTATATTTATTCTCAGCAAAGCAGAGCTTTGAGGATGGTATAATCTTCCACTCGAATTGCCTCAGCAACAGTAAAACATTATTTCACCAACGTCAGCACTCTCTAATGTCAGGACAGAGACACCTTCTAGATACAACTCACAGGATCACTCAGATTGCATGCATGTCTTACACCTGCTCTGAAGTCCACTGAAAGAAATGATCCTTCATGTGATTTCACTGGTTTGGGGGTCAGACTTCCATCTCAATTGAGACAACACGTGTGGGAAGCAAACCAAACCGATGTATTTAGTTCAACAGTGCTGTGCCACAGTCCAACAGACAGTGGGCTGCTCTTGCCAACTCAGTTCCTTACCACGTCCTGTGCAAACAACAGAGAGCAAAGGCTGTTACATTTGCCAGCTTGGGTCTGATTTAAATTGATGTCCTAGTGCTGACAGACTCTGTGTCCATTAACATATTTCATGGTGCTGAGAAATGGTTACATATGTGTGTGAGAATAAATGACTTTAATTTGATTAAGGTATCTTCTTACCCCCTGCTGATGTTGATTCCTTCAACTATGCAGAAGGAATTCTGCTGCCTGCTGGTGAAAGAAAACTTCTACAAAGCAACAGAAGAAAGAAAAAAAAAATCCCTTTGCCATAGATGCTTAACTCACTGCATGGTACTTCACAGTCACAAATCCCATTAGCGTTAATCAAAGTAAGACAATGGGCTTTCTAGCATGTTTGGTCCGCACAAATCTGAGAACCCACACAAATCTCAGAACTGGAACTCCTCGGAGCAGGGAGGGGTAAGGAAGGCGGGTGAAAACCTCCCCTATCTACCACAGTACTGACCCACACAGCGTAATGAGGGAAAGATTGGCTCACTCCTTTCCTGTACTGACTTTCCTAAAGCACCACACACTAACAAGCAGCTGTCGCCAAGGTGGGTAGAGCAATAAAATCCCAACCGTCAGCCTGCACTGATACAGCCCATTACCTATTGAATCATGCCCATACAGGTCTCTCAATTGAAGGATTGCAGCAGTACCAATGGGCTGTGCACTGCTGTGTTGTATTACAGCTCTGGTTCATAAAATTTTACAATGTATAAGTAAAAAGTTAAACGCTACCACAGACATAAGCATTTCTCTTTCATACGTGCACCAGACATACCCAGCGATGGCTGAGGTTTAAAATGTAGGCAAGCTGAATTTCTAGGAAGCTGGCCAAAATCTAATACTGTATGGCCACATGGATCTCCTAAAAAGATACCCAGCAAAAGTCTTGCTTTTCAGTATTTGCAGCTGATATTGCAATTAAGTGGCTATCACCGAACTACTGTTTATCCTGATTCTTTATTTTGGAAATTGTTCAATGAGCTTATCGGCAGATGAGCCAGAACCAAAAGACATGCTTGCTGGCATGTATTTTGAAGCAATCAAAAGAGAATATTCCAGACAGAGCTGCGTAACTGGAGATCTACACAGTATGTGTAATTCTGAACGTGCACAAAATCTAAATGCCTGGTTATCGACACAGTAAATCTTTTCTGAAAACTACACTTCTGTTTGACGAATAAAGGCATTGATTTTTAGAGCTGGCCAAACAGTATTCTCCAGATACTGATTCTGGTAAATTTGGGGATGCTTTTGTGTTGTGAAACATCCACAGACCAGCTCTGTTATTTGCACATCTTCTTGGAAACATGTGAAGATAATGACAAGTAAACAGCCTTATCTGTTGACTATGCACAATTCATTGAGCAGTGGCATTTACTACTTGACACGCAAGCCTCAAAATGAGTTATGTGGTTAATCTGCCCACTAAAATAAGTACACTACATCAAAATACATAGATTTGTTCAATTTGTGCTCTACGCTCTTGAGGCTTTTTTTAAAACAGATCAAGCATGGTCAAATAACATTTCAGCTCTACCCCACTGCGGTATTTACGCTTTCCTATCCTTGGGCAGCAGTGCTTGGCCAGCATTATGAAATTAACTCCAGCATATACCCATGTTTGCTCATCACGACAAATCCCAGACCAGATTTCCTGCTGGTATAAGTGGGCTTAACCTAACAATTTTCACTCATTTACATCAGCAGACAATTTGGCTGTGGCATGCACAAAAAGTATGAGTGTACACTTAAAATGGATTTTTTGAAGTATTCCTGTTGAGACGAACGTTTACTAAATGTTGAGAAACCACTGACATTTCTGAAATCAGTGAGATTTAAGCACCTGCTTTAGTCAGCTGAGCAGCTGAACAACAAGGAATTATTTTATAAGTTTTGTTAAACAGAACACTTATTATTATTATTGTTAATATCAGCCTTATACCAATAATAGTGATATTAGATGACTACTTTTCTGTTGTGGAATCTACATAAATGTAAAACAAAAACTGGGCAATAAGAAACCATACTCCTGAAAATTAAACAAGCATCTACTCTTGTGTCAATCCTGTTGCTAGGTTGTAATACCCAGATAAGCATATATGTGAATTGAATTATATATTGAATGTAATTGAATTATTATGATCAAAAATTTTCTAACTGCCACAAAACTTCCTGGGATGGATCAGTTCTCACTTCACCTCGATATGCTCGCCCCAGTTCATTAAACCTGATGTACTCTAAATGAACAGTCTGCACAGACTTCAGAATATGCTGTAATCAATAAAGATGTGAACTAACTCTTACAAAGAGGTGAACTCTGTAGCTACAACTTTAGTCACTTGTTCTGTGTGCCTAAGAGACCCAGCTACAGCTTTTTGGCAGTTCTGGCAGGGTGGCACACTTGGACCCTCTTCAAGTCTTTCCATACACAGCTGGAATCAGCCTTCCTCTTTGACCCCAAGTGTTCAAACTAAGGGAATCACTGACCACTTTGGATAAAGTTGCAGATATTCACTCTGAAATAAGCTGTGTTCATCACTCATAGACTACACACTTTTATGTCTCTCAAGTACATTACCTATATGTCCTCACATAATTTCACTGCCTTTACAGTTTACACAGGTCAGGGTAGAAGTGCTATTGACACAATTCTGCTTGAACTGGTATCAGTTGTGGAAATTTGGCATTAGCTTATTGTTAATTTCATCTGAGTGTCAGGCTGTAATTGTCTAGATACTATTTCAGAAACCACATAAAAAAAATTAAAAGCTGTAGTCACTTGCAGTTGAGCTGTTTGTTTCTGCTTTTGTAACACTGTTTAGTCAAGCAGTGAAGAAGATCCAAGTGTTGACAAATAAATATAAGACAAAGGTTCATCAAGTAAAGAAAGTATCATATTCAATAAACAATCACCAATTAAATAGCTTAAATAAAAAGGCCCAGACTTTGTACCTCTGGATGCCAAGAATTAAGGAAATCTTTCCAGCACTTACTGGACCTCAAGAAGTTTCGAGGCCTCGGAACGAGGAATTGTATGAGCATCTATGTCACTGGGCAGGTATACTGCCACTTTTCAAAACTGTCTGCTCAAATCCCAGCCTTACCAAATATCAAAATCAACAGAAAGCAGTAGGAGAAAAATAGAGATGGAGTGACTAGTGACTCGAGGATACTCATGGTGGGACACTGAAGCAGTCCAAGTTTTAAAACTGCAGAAACTGACTCCCAAAGAAAATGACAAGATTTTGAAACAAAAGCAAGTTTTGTTTACACTATCAACTAGAATATTTAGATTTTAAATACAGAAAACAGTAAGCAACACAGAGATAGTCTAAGCCCAGCTCTCTCCTCACATGGTTGCATTCATGCAGACAGGTCCTTCCTTTAACAACTACTTGCAGTCACTCAGGGATGTTTCTGGCTTGCAGGATCTCTAACCAGTCCCCTCTGGTTCCAGTGAAGCCTGATCTGATGGCATATGAAAAGAAAGCAATGCTGCAGGTTCCAGTTCCCTGTTCTACACCACTAGTACTGACTAGAGTGGAACAAAAATAAACTGAAAAAAAAAAAAGTACATTTAAAGCTGACTGACGGTTGTCTGATAGGACCAAACTGTCTAAGTGAGAAGCTTCACAGAACAGCTGTGTTTCCAGAGAAGCCCCTATAAGGACTGTTCTAATGCTAATTCACTTTATCAGTAGTGACTTCATTTACTTCTGGATCACTGATAATAAAGCTGACAAAGGAGAGAGATTGGGAATAGATAGTGAGAAGGTGAAGACAGGATTTCCAGTAACTGAGATTGCTTTGTAAAGTGGGACACAACCAAAGGGCATGTACAGCAAAACATCAGGTTAAATATCTGGGCACTAAGAGAAAGTCTCTCACAGGGGTACCTTTAGTTTAGCACACTGGTGTGCACTTTACTTCTACCACTAGCAAAAGAAGATACTTCCACAGAGGAGGATTCAGTTCACTGCTCAGCCTACCTAAAGCTAAATTGACCTAAGCTGCCTCTTACAGTTACACATGTATGCTAAATTATCACTCATATTTGCATTTTCTACTTGGTGGTTCTCACACCCTACTTCCTAGATAATCCCACAAATAGTTGGAAAAATCAGGATTAAATGGAAGGTCAATTAGCATCAAGTCTTCAAGAAAGATAATGAAAAACTGGCATTGGTTCAGAGATCCATGAGGAGAATCATACATTAAAAAGATGACGATAGGTTAATTTAATTTAATTTGCTTTTCAAAGACAAAGTTAGACACAAACATTATTATGGTAACTTTTGTATTACTATTACTGAATCTGACAGCACAGTCCTTTTTGGTCGAAAAGACAAAAGGATGAATGATGTCCAAGGCTTTGTGTTCAAACCAGACAAATGTAGGTGAGAAATAAGGCACAAATCTCAAGCTGCCAGCACCACAAGTCAGAACAAAGTACTGCTTAAAGCCACTTCTCTTTCATTGTAAATCTTTGAATCGGAGGAGGTTCTGTTCACTTTTGTTGGATTTTTTTGGTTTGTATAAAAAGATCACCTGATTTAGCCAGTTTCTAAGCACAGAGCAGGCCACAAGACTTCTATGACATCAGTTATTAATGTGCACAGAAAGTCAGACCAGACGGTTTAGGGAAACCTAAAATTCATCAGCCTGCCAATTGTCTATCTGTGTATTCTGTTTATGGAGAGAATCCTCCAAGCAACCAGAGCCATGGCTGGTAATCTGTGTAACAAACTTTGGAAAGAAAGTCCCTGCCTCAAACAACTTACAACCTCACAGATAAAACAGACTTCATGTTGCAGGAAGGAAGATATGCAAAGACAAGAGATGATTTTGATCAGGGTGATTCCCAGCTGTCCCAAGGACAGACACTGCCCCAAAATATGAATCAATTCACTGTTAACACTGCTGTCGTATTAACTCTTATTTTATCAGAGCTAATTAAACAATCTTCAGTTGTGGTTGACTGAATCAATGCTGCACAAGGGCAACACAACCTCCAAAGTCCCTCTTGTTTCAACACCTTAACTGTCTGGCAAAGAAAAAAAGAAACCAGCGCACGCTACATGTAGCACACACATGGAAATAATTCCTTTCAACCCAGAGTTTTGGTGCATGTGTTAGTAGATGAATTTTTTCCCCAAATGCTCATATTGCAACAGCTATCATTTCCAGACACCGCCTCCCAGAAGCTTTCCCAGAATTCACCAATGCCAAAATACACTACACGCATCCACTTTACTGCCCAAACATCTAAAACTACAAAACAACACAAATCCCCATGTAGCTTTTAACAGAGCTCTACAACTTTTAAGCACTATTTTAGAAAACCTACGTCCAATACTTTAAAAAATAGAATTGAACATAAAGTAATTTTTCCAAAGTATCTTTTTACCTATTGTCCTAAATTTTCAGAACTCTTATCTCTACCCTTCTGTGGGGAGTAGAACAGTCTGATATCATGTGAAATATCCCACTGCATTGGTACATCAGAGGACAGTGTATAAGTTGCCTTTTAGGCTCACAGCCTACAGGTTTCCTACTCTTAAATCAAGAGTAGAAATTAATGTTTTATTTGTCTTCCAAAACATTTATTTTCACAGCCAAGGAAATAAGATTTGTGGTGCTAAAATCCCGATAGCAGAGTGTAAATATATGTATATGCTATTGTAATTATATTTATACTTTACCCGAGGGATTCAACTCTGCAAATAAATCTTATTTTCTATGCTACACAAATAAACATTCTCCAACAGAAATAAATCATTTGTCCCATTCCAATCTCCTTTTCCTGAGAATCAGCAAATTATTCTATCGATACCGATGGTCCACCAGCCAGCAGTGGTCATACCACACCAAACTGTGGCAAGCTGTAGCTTCCCATCAGCTGGCCACCATAGCTCACTGCAAGGGGAAACAACAAAAGAAAGGAAAAAGCACTCAGGGAGCAGCAGGACTGGTGAGCTGTGTATATGCTCCTAACACTCTGCTGGGACGTGCACAGGGAATTGCTGACATTGAGCATTGCAGCTTAAAAACCCCGCAGCTGGCTCTGCCGGGTCTGGTTTTCCTCAAATGCACAGTGCAAATTCACCTCTGCTCCTGGAGAAACATCACATACAGCATCATAGCCATAGTTAAACAAAGGAGGGGTAGGCTAGGCAGCTTCCCCCTAATTCAGTTTGGGGGCCATTAGGTTTGGGAAGTGTTGATTTTTTTCTGTCATGCAGTATGTTTTATATTTATTGTATATTTATTATATTTGTTGTATATTTATTATGTATGTTGTATATTTACATGTATATTCAATCTTAATAAATTCAGGAAAGGCAACTCTTGATTTAAACACATATAACTGTGAGAAGAATTAATCCTGAGTTTAATTTAGCTTACTTTCTTTAGCAGCATCACTTTGATAGCATCCAGGCATCCTGCATTATTTAATTGCTTTTATCCTCACAACAGCCTTGTGAAGAGGAAAACACTATTATGGCTGTTTGACAAGTGGGGATCTGAAGCACAGAGAAACTAAATGACCTATTCAAGGTCACAGAGAAGTCGGTTTCAGCATAAGCACTAAATCCCAGATTTGCTGAGTCCTCTGACAGCACAATCCACTAGGACTACCTGCCTGTCTTGTCTGCTTACTGGTACTAGAGATTCTTCATGAAAGGCAAAAAAAATAGTATTCTTCCTTAAAATTGCCCTGAACTATTTATTTGTAGTTAAAATAAATCGGGCGAATTGGGAAATAAAAAAGAAACTAGGAAAAAGAATCTGACCCGAAATATTCTACATAGGACTAAATAAAACAAAAATGAAAAGAAATCACTTTTCTACTTCATAAAGGCAGTATTGTCTTCTTTCAAAATATGAACTTCCTGATGACAGCAGTGCAGCATAAACAAGGAGATAAAGCACAGCATGCCTCTCACATGGAAGAAGAAGGATTTCCTCCTTTTCCTTTTTTCTTCATGCATATTTCATCTTCCCTTTCCTTGCTTCTCCTCTTCCTTTCATTAAGGAAGATAAGTCATAACAATGAAGTTACAGACACCTGTTTCCCAGTTAATTGCTAGTAAAGGCATTTTTACCATTTCCCTAAGGATGATGCAGCTCAGACTAAAAATACTTCATGTTCCAGTAGGTAAGCCTGGCCCTGGAGCTGCTGGGGCACGCTCTGCTTAGAACTAACCTGTCTTCAGAAGGATCTCTGTTCACAAGGTAATGTGGTCTCAAGAGAGGGTTCTGGGAGACACCTGAATTACACATTTTAGGAAAAATAATGTGAATAGCAAAAAAGGTAATTGAAAAAGTAACCTGGTACATATCCTGGGGAAGCAAAACGCATACAGAGGTAAGTTAATTTACCGAAAGGTCAGAATAGAATCAGACTTTTGCTTGTGCCAGAAGGAGGAGAGCAGATACTGGGAGAAACACACACTTCCAAGCAAATATTTTGCATGATAACACCCATAAAGAATTGGCATCTTGTACAAAAAAGGCTGCAATGGGAGCGTGGAGGGCAAAGGGGAGATTTGAGTTAGTGAATGAAGCACCAATTTGAACCGAGGAGCTAGAGACTCTATGCTAGTTTGCTGATGCCCGTTAAGGTATTCTGAGCACATTATTTCCCTCCCATCCTTCAGTTTCCTTACCTTTGAAATTTAGCACTGTTATTATCAATGTGATCACTAAATAATAATGATGGCATGGCAGTGGAGCACCACGCTGCGGAGCACTTGGATTTGTGCCAGCAAAAAAGCTAAATATTATTACTTACAAAGGAATATCTCTAGGCATCTCTGAATTTCACAGTAATGACAGAGGAAAAAAAAAACTGTTAAAAAAATAAGAAAGCCAGTGACTCCCTCTTCAACGCTGTGCACTTAGCGTTTCTGCTCTCCAAGCACCATGTGCACCCAACACCACAGTATCAGTGTGCTTCCACTGCAGCACCAGATGTTGGGTCTTATACAGACCATCCCTAGGAAGGGAGATTTGTGAGCACTGTCCTCATGGTTGGGCAGGTGCAGCTGGAGAACCAGCTTGAGATCCCTGCTTCAGCCCGGGTTTGTCACAAACTGGCAAGGCTGCAGCCACAACCTGATTTCACTCAGCCAACTGCCTTGTGACAAATGGCCTTTTCGGGGCAACTGGCAGCTGCCACTGCCTAGCATTTTAGGGCTGCTCCAGTCAGTAAGGTAACTAGTCAAAGAACTAGCCATGGGGTCAGAAAGCTGCAGCCTGTTCTCCCGCTTCCCCAAGGGTGGTCAGGATACAAGGGAAAATTGTACCTTACTGCATAGTTTGTTATTTTTCAGAAGCCATTTCAGACTGCTGTGATACAAAGGTCATTTACGAAATTGCTCGGTTCATTCAAAAGGGAAAATGCTCAGTTTAGCAATGTTAGGAAAAAGGACTGACAGTGTACATGTTTTTACTATGATATTTTAAATATCCAATTATAATCCATGATTTAGTTACCTTACACAGTGACAATCCATCTGGGATAGCTCTAGTCAGTTGTCCTTAAATCATTTTCAATGTCTAATCATTTTTAGTGCAATCACACAAACCTTCTGATCTCAGTAGCATCCCTCACATAAGTAGGAATCCTTCTGTAAGAGGGATCACATCCCTCACAAATGCTTCATTATCATCCTGAGAAGAATGGATGACATTCTTCACGTAACTTTGCACTGCGGGCCATCTAAAAGCAGCTGTAACAGAGGTATCATCCCATCCCACCTCACAATCTTGGTCAGTAATGACCAAGGCTTTTTGATTGTCAAACTTCCAAAAGTTGTCCAGTGGAGGTGTGAAACCAGAATATTGCATTTAAACTTTACATTTAAAACCCATATCTGCCTGATTTGCTACACAGCTTTTGTGAATGGCTTTGAAATAGCACACAGAATTGAGGAATCCATAAATAACAGACTTAAAACTTAAGAAATCCTAAAACACATACATGTGCGCACACACACACACACACACACAGGATCTAGATTAGCACTATGAGACGAGTGGAGCAAATAATCTTTCCCAAGGTCACTGCTACAAACTAAACTCACAATTTGTAAGAATGATTAAACTCCCCAAGGGAAGAATATAAATCTCTCCAGTATATGGGATATCCTTGTTAGCTCATTTCACACTGCATATTTTCATTAGCTGGCACCGTGGAATGTGCTCCCTGCCTCCATATGCTCCAATTTTCAAACTGTCTGCAGATTTATGCAACTTTGGCAGGTGAGCGATTCAGACCCAAACTTGGCAAATCTTTCCCCTGACATGACATCTTGGTGTCAATACTCCTTCATTGCTTTCTGCCAGCAGACTTCCCTCTAGGGCCAGTGGGAGATCACCTTGCTGTTGCATAACACCATGGGCTGCGACTTCTTTTTTTGGCCTTAAATTGTGCAGAAGCCAGTTTATGCATAGGTGGGAATACTACAGTTATTATTGCATTCATCTTCATGCTGACCTTTAAGCTTCTCTTGTTGCAGTATGCATGCTCTTTATGCTCACTGAGCTTTCCTTTTGAAACAAGAGGTGAAACCTTATAATAGAGGATGCCTATGTATGTCAGCTTTTGTGAAAAGAAAACATAACATTTACTTTTTGTATTGGAGCAAGGCACTTGGGAAATGGCTGTCACACTCTTTAAATACAAAATTCCTTTTGTCCAAAACTGCTGTTGTTGTTCTCCAACATATTCTCACTTTCTTATGGGGTTACTTTCCAGATCCTGCTGGAAGGATAAATGAGTTGTGTTTGCCAAACATAAACCAAAACCAAACCCCAAAACAATCCAAACCAAACGACAAAAAAAAAACAAACAACAAATCCCAAACCCAAAACAAAACAGGAACGAGCAGCAAATGCTGCTTATGAAGTAAAATTATGTGATCAGCTGAAATGGTACAGAAGAACATCTATTCCTAAGCCTGAAGAGATGCAAACAAATCAAAAGAGCAGGCAATAAGAAATGCTTTGTGATCTTTTATGAATCAAAATTATGATAAAGTACATTTGAGGGGAAAAAAAAGGGAGAACAATATAGGTGCCAGGTCATAGTAGCTTTTCCATTAAAACTGGTGAGCCAGATGAAAAAACAGATAGTTACATTCGATCTTGAGCTAATGCGTAGAGTAACACTCCATTTAAGAGGCAAGAATGACCAAGCTTGATTAAGGAAGAGGAAGTTCAGCAGTCAGCCAACAGAACACATGACAGGTCCTACCAGCAGAGACTTTGTGGAAAGGCCATTGCTGATGCATAAATGGGTCAGTCATGAGTAAACCATGGTTCCTGGGTTGAAAACCACGCAGCAGGGCCTTGCCAAGAACTGTCCACTGAAACCTCTGTGTTAGAAACTTGACCAGAGCAAAAAAAATTGTCCATTTCTAATTTGCTTTGAAATTACTTATTTTTGCAAAAGGAGACTAGAAAATCTTTCCAGTGCTTTCATACCAGATGTACCTTACTATCTTTCAACATGAAGTGAATTTGTAAAAAAAACATCCAATGTGAGTTATGAGTGAAACAGTTGAGTCTCAATTATGTTTTGCTGTTGCTGTTTGTTGGCTGGGGGCAGGTGGGGAGAGGTGTCATATTTTATCCCTTCAAAGGCTTGAGCATCTTTGATCCATTCATGAATAATACGATTTTTTCCAGTGAAGGAGGACTGTATAGCTGAGAGTGCAGGATTAGTTTCACAAGAAGATCTAGGAACATATTGGCAGTCTTAGAAAGCTGCATTAGAAGAGTCTGTTACTGAAGAAACAAAAAAGCTTTTCCAAAGCTCCTCAATAACACATGGGGTTTCAAAATTCTGAAGGGAGAGGCTGTCACATCTCTCTCTCAGGAGCACTGAAGTCTCGTCACCCAAGAAGCAGCCTCCTCCTCAAGGGAAGCAGCCTCCAGGACACCAAGCTTACTCCCTATAAGGTTCTTTCTTCATTTCTGGTACTTCCTCTGCTAAATTCAAGTGAAAGTTGGGTGAATCTAACC
Organism: Heliornis fulica; assembly: GCA_013399135.1. Classification (NCBI taxonomy): domain Eukaryota; kingdom Metazoa; phylum Chordata; class Aves; order Gruiformes; family Heliornithidae; genus Heliornis; species Heliornis fulica. Next base: position 216,726 of record VXBZ01004245.1, read on the forward strand.
ACCCATTCCTTACCTAACTGATCCCACAGCTTGTCTTCACATATAATGTGGATGCCTTAATCATCACTGTGAAGCTAAGGGAAGGAACTTGAACTCTCCCAGAGTTGTCCTGTATCCAGCCCCAGCAATTTGCAGCACAGGACACCGGTTGGCAACATGTGCTTTCAGTTACTTCACCTAATGTTTTTACATTGAGGCAGGGATTCTTGTTCCTCCAAGCTCTTCACTGCTAACATCAGCTTGATGTCAATATTCATCATGTGCTCCATATATAACCTTCTCAATGCAATTCTCCAATTGTGTATTTGGGCAGGCAAAAGGAAGGGAAGGGGGGAAACAGGAGGCATCAGAAAAGCAACTAACAAAACATGAGCATCTGCTGGCACCTTATTAATGCCTCCTTCAAGTAGCCAAACACATCTCAATAAATCTCATCCCTACTGGAGTACAGTATTTTTCAGCCTTAATATTTCTGAACAGTTTCTCAGAAATAAAAGCTTGTCCTTGAGAAGCAAGAAAAAGTTACTATATTTTCAGTCTGAATCACCTTATAAGCACTGAAATGCTAGGAATAATGTAAACTCTACAGTAAAATACAATGATATAGTATACCTAGAAATACCTCGGCTTAATAGGTGTTGTGCCATTAACAGAGAATTTTATGGAAGCTAGCAGATGTAAATCTGTCAGGTAGACAAAGATTTACAGTAATATCCCCTGCAGTGGATGATTTTCATCACATTTAGGACTGTCAGGCAACCGGTGTGATTTCTTCAGTCCCTTAAGGCATGAAGGCCCCTTCATTTTATTTAAAGGCTGGTACTTTCACCTTCAGGCATTCTGTACTGATGAAAGCAGCTCTCCAATGCCCTGTCCCTTTTTATAGATAACCCCCAGAGCTCAGGTGACTTTGCACATTCATTCTACTCTTTGCCAGAGAAGAGCCTTACCGTATGTGTTGGACATTGGACAGGCAAGACCCAAATCCATGGTATATGCATTTAGAAGGTTAAAGCAATGTTTGCAGTACAGTGACTGCAGGAAGCAGCGTGAAGCAGTGAGCTCTCCTCTTCTCCCAGGCATCTGCCAGGAGAACAGAGGTGGGGCAAGCAGGCTGAAAACCTTTTTGGCAGCTGAAGACTGAGCCTAAAAGGTACCAATCCACATGGGATACACCACTGGCCACGAGGATGATACAGTTAACAAGCACTTAGTACACATTTCTGAAATGCAAATAATAAAACATCTGTGCCTTGTATCCATTACTGTATTTTTTTTTATAACTACTTAATATTCTCTGGATTTTGTATTAAGAAATTAGAAAAAATATTCATACAAATTCAAGACTTGCATAAAATAAATTATTTCCTTTTGAATTTAACATTACAGTGAAGACTAAGAAGTAAAAGACTGACCTCAGCCCAGCCGTGTGACTGACCACACAGTGCTGCAGGCAAAGGCACGCCATACTGCACACAGTCCGAGGGGTTGGCTGCCTCGTTTTGTTTTGCTACCCTTCTTCCTTCACCTTTCCTACAGGCTCAGAGATTTGTTTCAGGCTTCCATGGGAGTGTTCCTAACGCCAAAGAAGAGGTTTTGGCATTAGGGACAGGAAAGAGTTTAGAGGAACGCAGGGTAAAGGCGTGGGTGCCATGAGGCTGGCAGGGGTATGCAGGGTGGCCTCTGTGAGGAGCGGTAGGGGCTGCCCCATGCCAGAACATAGCTGGTTCCGGATGGGTCCAACCACCCCACCACAAGGCATGGCTACACCCCACAGCCACCATGGTGGCACCTCAGTGTGACCAACTGACACGTCTCCCTGCGGTGGGAGAAATTTCAATGTCACTCGGGGGACAGCACAAGCTGTGACTGACCACAGCTGCTGTCAACAAGGTTTTACCTCAACAAAGCGGGCCACCTTCATGTTAAATGGACAGCTATCAACAGCAGAGTTGACAGCTATCCAACAGCTTGAGCTGGTCACAACCACATGTGACCCTGCCTGGGGTGCACCACGTCCTGAAGTTGACCATGTTTAAGGGGACTTGTAATGAAGATCACATTGGCAGGGTGGCTGATCTCCACATTTCAATTGCTGTCATTTCCTAAAGGTGACTGACATTTGTGTTGTTACACAGTACGTTTTGCATCCCTTTGCTAAATCAGAAATCCCATGGAACATCACATGTCTTCAAATAAGTAAATTCAATATTGAACCTTGTATCTTCCATACGTGGAATAGCTAAAGGAAGCCGATCAGAGAGCACTGCCCTCGTGCTCTCTGGGAAAGTGTACTTAGGAAAAGACAAAATACTTCCCAGGCAGTGTGGGGGGGAGGAACAGCCATGCAAGCACCAAGGAAAGAGAGGACAGAGGGGAGGAGATGCTCCAGTGCTTGGGCACGGGTTCCTTTGGAGAGAGCAGGCTGGAGCAGGAACAAAGGCATGAAGCGAAGCCTGGAAAGAAGGGGCAGTGGTGTGTGTTTCATGCTTGTCTTTGTTTCATCCAAATCTATTTTTAATTGTCAACAAAATATATAAGGGTTTGGGCCACATCTGCAATAAAGATAATTCCTTAAAAGTTTCCTGACCATAGGCAGGTCTGCAAAGTTAGTATAAAAAAGAAAACCAAACCCAAACTCTAAATAAAATCTAAAAACCCCACAAGGAAAAACTGGTTTCATTTCTGAGAACAATGATTGTCTTCATACCTTAACATCCATTCTGTCCCTCTCTTCAAGAGCTGGCCTGTGTCTGCCACGCAGACAGTCGTCATCACAGACAGCTGGGACCCTATAATTTTAAACTTGAATTTATGGGAGGAAAAATTGATGAAAAGACAAAAACCAGTAATGAAAGGTTTAATTCCTTCTGTGGTGATAGCATCTTTAACCTAAGTATCCACACAAACATCAGAAGCTTGAAAGTTTTCTCAAGCATGGTGAGGGAACTTTCACAGGAATCAAACTACAATAGCAAAGCATAAGATACATTTATTTATATCTCACTGTTTCTGTTCCTTTAAGTGTCATCAGTGCTACAAGATCATAATTAAATGATACACCATAGGCATCCTAACTGTTTGGTACTCACAATGCATATTCAGAAAGACGAGGACCTCCAGCAATCACTGCAAAACACAGAGTCTAACTGTGCTAATAACCGAGGTTAAAACATCTCCGTACCACAACACTCCAAATGCAGGAAATCTTGAGCCAACAAACTCCTCAAAAGCTGAGCAATTAGAAGCTTAAATCTACTTCTGATCAAGAACATCAAAACCACCTGATATCCAAAAGGAAGCCTGCCATGTATTTCCTGCAGAGAACCCCTTATCTTCTTCAATTCCAATTAATCTTTCAAACTGCTTCATTTCCAGCTGGAAAAAAAAAACCAACAGCAGCAAAATACCTGCATCTTACAGGCATTCTCACAAAACAGCATTTTCCCCAAACAGTCAGCACCACTGATGGTCCTACAAACTCTGAGTCTTGGCACAAAAGCCCATACATTATTCCCTAGCAACATACCCTAAATAATGCTTACCAATTACCAGTGAAACATATACTACATTCAATTATATCCCTTGGTATGGAAACTAATAACTGTGCAATTTCTGTGTTTAAACTATCTGCAAGATAAATCTGAATACATGGAAACAGCAGCATTTAAAGTAAATTAAAACAGTCTGCAGTTTCTTTATTGCACACACTCTCTAACATGCACTCCATTTAAAGGCATTTTCTCTATTAAATTTTGGTATTTAAAATTCTGCTTTGGCCACAGTCTGTCTTGTGTCCTTTGGCCACAGTCCTTCACCTTCACAGTATGTTTCAATGGTATTAATGTAAGACTTACAGATTTTCAAGACCAAAAGAGTTAATCACAAACTTTCGTCTTACTATCTGCACAAGGTGGCTGAATTTCATAGAATCACAGAATCACTTGGGTTGGAAGAGACCATTAAGATCGTCGAGTCCAACCACAGCCTAACCCTGCCTAGTCCACCTTTAGATCATGTCCTTCAGCACCTCATCTATTCTCCTTTTCAGTTCCTCCAGGGATGGTGACTCCAGCACTTCCCTGGGCAGCCCGTTCCAATGCCTGACAACCCTTTCAGTACAGAAATTCTTCCTGATGTCCAACCTAAATCTCCCCCGGTGCAGTTTGTGACCATTGTTACTCAATTCATACTTTTTCAAATACATTCACAATTACACACACATAAATTAGATTGAGTCCCTAACCCTGACTGCCTCCTATCTGTCTTTAAAAATGTGCTTGGACAATCAGTTTACAAATCTTGTTGAAACTTGTGTAACTTTATCAAATAAAAAATATCCCAGTTTCTCTTACCTCAGGAACACAATTCCAAACACAGCATCAGATGTTCTAGAAAATAACTGTATAGCATATATTTGAGACTTCCTAAGGGAGTGGGATTAATTAAACGTGCTTATATGACAGAAACAATTGGTGTCACTTACCCAAATTGATCAAAAAATACATGGTTACTCAAAAATAATCACACAAATATGGGTATTCCATAACTGTTATTCACATTCTATGTCCATTCTTCAGCATTTTTCCAAGGATGCTGTTTAAAGCCTCCCATGACTGAATGTTTTTGCACTTTGGGGCCATTTTATTCCTAGAAAAAAAGGCACAAATATATGAGTTAGATAATCCAGTAACTAAAAAACTTTCCTTAGAGACATTTAGAATGAAATCAGCTTAGGAATAAAGCAAAGATAGGAGACTCCAACTGTAAAGGAGACTGTTTGCAAGGGCTTCAGAGGAAATGTCTGAAGATAGAATTATATTTTCCCCATAGTGCCAGAAATCAACACTGAATCTTGCTTTTCATAACAGCACCACTAAGAACAGCAGATCTATTCCTAATTAAGGTGCAGATCAGAGATTAAGCCACAGTAGGATGAATGTGAATTTAGCATTTTCTGAAATATGTGTACATATAAAAAAATACATAAATTAATTTGAAATATGGGCACTGCATATTATGCTCAAAATTCATCTCCACACATTTGCAATACTTTATATGACCTTGCCTTGATTTCCACATGATAGGTAAGTGTGAAGTCCCCTCAGCTCTGAATATTTACTTGCAGGATCTGTTCCTGAGGTATTCATGTCAAGTAACAATTTCCTAAACTGCAATGTACTCAGTTTTCTTTATTGGTCTGAAAATTTCATAAGGATGTGGGACAAACAAATTTGGGACAATGAAAACATAACAAAAAAAAAAATCAATTCCTTCTACACCTCTGTATTAACTGCTCATAGAAATAGAGATTGTTTCCCTATTAAGTCTGGACTTTTAGGGGAAACTTTTCTTAAGGAATTTTCTTCTGTGATTATATCCCCTGGAGCATAAATTACAGAATAAATACAGGGTAGCTGCAGGGATTTAGCATCATTTGTTGTGATGACTGGGTGGCTCAGTCCATTGGAAAACTACAGTAACATGTCACCCCAGATACTGCCCTTCAGGAATTGCAATTTCACAGTTTGATTCCCAGCACTGCCTTGCAGGGCTGCTACTGTAATGAGTTTCTGGTTCTTCACACACCCTGCGAAAGACTCTCTTTGCTGTAGCTTCCAAACAGAGAATAGAGAAAATGGAAAAGGTAGTTAAGGCAAAGCATATCAACACCGGGAGGACAGGAGAAAGCGCTCTGAACACTTCACTGGAGGCTAATATGGACTTGTCCTCTTTTTCTCCTGCACCATCGTTGTCTTTTCCCCCTTCTGCATTATTTCAGAGCACCGACACCATTGCTTTTACGCAGACAAAGTGCAGCGAACACTTGGAGAAATGGGGAATGTATTTTTGTATGGGTCATGAGTACTAATTGCAAACCACGACTTTATGCACTGGGAAGAGCAACTAGTTTTAAAGAACCAGGAATAAGTGAACCAAGAAACTTCAGCTGAGAAAAAACACCAACAATTTAATCATAGAATCACATTAATGCAGACATGCTTTGCAATAACTTTGTTATAAAACCATTTATATTTCTTTTCAGAGCACTCCAAGCACCATCCATATAAGTGTCTTTTGGTCAGAGAAGAAACTTCATACTGGATGCAACCTCTTACATTACCTGCTTGTCTTTTATATTTTACATAACTGAGTGTGGACATTAGAGTGACATCTTAATAAATCAGGGCTGTAAACCTCAGTCACCTTTCCCAATGGCCACTAAAAACTCAAGAGCATTTGTCCATGACAACTACAATTTTTATGTAGCCATTAGTAAAAATATGACTGTACATTTGGCCTCAAATATTTCATTTTCCAGGAAAAAAAAACCAAACCAAAACAAAACCAAGAAAAAAACCCTATGGTTGATGATGATAGGGAATATGTTGGGTGGCCATTTCATTCTTACCTTGAAGAGGTAAGAGAGAAGGGGATCACACTCCTCACAGATGTAACAGTAGAAAATACATACATATATCCAGATAAAGATCCCAAACTGAAACACTATTCCCAGGGAATGTTATTCAAAATGCAATTAAAAAAGCCCTAACCATCATAAAAGACCATATTCAGAGTGCCCTGCACAATCACCGCAGTCTTTTACAGAATAAAGTGATATAGAACTAATGTCATATATTTGAAAGGGGTTAGGGGAACAACATGAGGGGAAAATAGAGGTTCAAATCAACATTAATGAAGAGAGATGCATTTCTAACCCAGTTGCTGTCTCTGTCATGCAGAAACAAAAGCATAAGAACTCACAGCCAGGATGGGGAATAACCATATGATTCTGCTACACCAGGATTTTCCTAATATCCCCCTGAAATTTCCAGTGTTAGAACTTGTGCAACTGCCTCCTGGTTGTCACTGTACACTCACCTGGCTCGGTCTCCCCCACACTGGTGTCTGCCAGCTGTAGGCAGCAATAAGGGTTTTCTTCCTCCAGGCAGAGTGAGTCAGCTTACGCAGCCTCTCCTTGTGCGCCCTGTACGCCAGCCATCTCCAGCACAGTGGCACACCACTAGTCTCCATCCAGTACCTCAGTAGCTTTTTGTACTGTAAAGTTCCAAAGTGGGAACAGTGGTCCACCTGTGGTCTCACCAGTACCACAGGGGAAGATCATAGCCTGCTGACTCTATTGCTGACAACCCAGGATGTGACTGGCCTTTGCAGGCAGTCTCAAGTACCCTTGCTGAGCTTCAGGAGGCTTCTGACACCCCATTCCATCTTGTTCAGGCCCCCCTGAAAGGCTGCCCCAACATCCTCTATATCAAACAGTTCCCCAGTTTAGTAGCATGTATCTATTTGTTGAGTGAACCACATCTCATCATCCAGGTTACAAATAAAGAGATAAAAAGTACTGGCATCATTATTGGTCCCTCAGGGAGACCACTCATGTGACCACCCTTTGAATCTGATAGTTACAGCCATTTTTCACCCACTTCACTATGCACCAGCCCAGCCCATTACTCACCAATGAGAGACCACCTCATTTCATTTCACTGCAAGAGGTACTTGGGGCAGACATGATTTGCCTTAAGTAAACCTGCACTGGCTGTTTAAAAATGGCTTCCAGGATTCACTCCATAATCTTCCCAGTGCCAGAAGACAGGGTGAACAGCCTGTAGCTCCCCAGATCCTTCTTCTTCTTGCCCTTCCTGACAAGAAGTGTGAAGTTTAGTTTCCTTCAGCAAACTCCCAATCACTGTGACCTTCCCAAGATAATAAACAGCACCCTCAGCAACCTGTGTACATCCCTTTTGTTCCCAGAGAAGTGTGTGTGTGTCCAACATTCTCCTCATAGGGTATCACTGTCAGGACAGTCAATAGCACCTCCAGAGGAAGAGGGCTTTCCAATGTGAGCTGGTCTTCTACCACTGACCATTCTGGAAAACAACTGAGCTGTTCTGATAGTGAAGCATGGCTGTCTTTCTTTCAGTTGCTCTTAAATTTGTTCAGATTGATAGTTCAGGGCAGGTAAACGGAGACAGTGCAGAATGGATTAAATTCCTCACTTAGTCAGAAAAGCAATCACATTTATTTCTCCCTGATTCACCACAAAGAAGATCCAGAGGGCCTGAAGCTAATACTGTCACTTTGGAACATCAGAGTGGCAAAATGAAGGCATATTCCCTAAGGAATATCTCAGGGCTTTGTTTAAAACCTGTATTTCTGTCGCTCTGCCTCTTCCAAGGATCACATCTTTCCCACTCCAACCTCCAACGAGAGCAACTGATTTGGGATTGATAACAGTGGGAACAGCAACTGGGCAGGGGAAAAGATGGGAGAGAAAAATTATTAAAACAGAGCTGTTCTTTCCCTATACACAGTAAGCACTGCCAGTTTCTCCACCTATAATGTTATATAAACAGCACTCCAAATTAACTTCAGACCTTTAGAATTTCTGTTTTCAAATTAAATCTCCTACAAATGCCACCCACTTTAAGAAAGATAACTTAATTCCCCCAAGTTATACTTGAAGAAACATGACAGTGTGTGTCCCCCCCTTCCCTTGCTTAGGGACAGGTACTAAGTGTGCTGTTCAAAAGAGGTGTTTGGGGTATATGTTAAAGCCTAATTTGTAGTTACTTTGTGTCATCTGAGGTGAACAAAGCAGCTAAGAATGAAACTATCCCAGCAGCTCTAATGGCTGTGAAGCGATCACCAGATTTTCTTTTCTTTTAATATGACTCCTGATTGTCCCAGGGTCTCTGAAAGTCACAATCCTATTAATATTCATGGTATTTTTCCCAATTTTGCAATATTCACGGAGAAAACTTCTGACTTTCTTTAGCCCAAACCCCAAAACTACACACAATTTTTGGTAAAGATGCTATTACAAGAGGTCAGATGAGGAATTTCCCAGGCACCTGGACACCTTCAGCACATCCCTTGCATTTGACGGTCAGGTCATTTTCCAAGCCAATCTGACATCAATCTTGAGCATATGAAACCCTACCTGCCCAATCTAGGCATCACTTAATTCAAACTCTGAAGTGCACTATTATTTATTTTTTTCACATCTGGTCTGGATTTTGCTGCTCCAGAACCATTAAAGCACCTCATTAAATATTCAAAGGATTGCTAAGCCATCAGTCTACAGTAGGAGCCAAAACTGCATTTACTTTCTTTTCTTTAATCTCCCGGACCTTAATTGCCATATTGACAAAAAAGAAACAGTTGTTTACCTTCTAAAGTCTCAGGAGTGCCTGCCAAATTAATCCTTTTAAGCAGTGTTTCTTCAGCTCCAGAAACAACTAAGTAGCATGCAAAGCAGCGAGATACTCCCTTAAGAGGCAGTAAACATACACACTGCTTCAAAATTAACCTTGACTATTATAACTTCTCGAAGATTTGTTCTTTCCTATTTCATAGAGTCCACAAGTTCTAAAAGGTGGGTGGTTTCTTAAAGCAGTCGGGAGGCTTTGAAACTTATTCAAAAGAGTTTTATTAAGTAGATAGGTGCAGAGGCCTTAACACACATGGGTGAGGGGAAGCAGTGTTATCTAAAGAATGAGTTTGCAGAAACTTGAAGCACAAAGAGAGCAAATGCATTTGGAATGAGACTCCCTACAAACGTGAAAATGACCTGCACATTGCAAAGCCACCACTGCTCTAAAGGCTGTGAAACAGTGCACAATCCTACTAAAAGTCTGTGACACTATGGCCTAAAATCAGTACTGTACATTTTAGAGCGCAATTATTTCTCCCCCCCAAGACTGACTTCACCCACACAATGAATTTGAAAGATTTGGAATTTTGTATACAATCTGGTTCTTGTCTTATAACTGGAACATTAAAAAAGATAATTGTTTCCTCTCAGATGAGGCTTACACTTCAGTTGTGAAGGAAATTAAATCTGCTGCAAAAAACAGAAGTGATTCATGTTTCAGTACCAAACTGGGAGCGCGTTGATGGGCTCTATTTACAGTCAGTGATACGACTGAAGTGCCCTGAATGATCTGCAACTGTTCTCCTCACATTGCCCTCTACCTGATCTGGAGTAAGCCCAGGATCCCTGGAGACAGTGTTTCTGCAGTAGGAAATACACCCAAAATAGTTCTGTCAGAACCGAAGCAGCTGGTTAATGGAAGGAAGTTTAAATCACGGAGCAGCTGCGTGTTTAGATGCAATTCACCATACGGGATGTAATGAAGCCACGTCCTCTCTATCTCAAGACCTCACCTTTTTTAAAGATCTCAACAGAGCCTTTATATGCTGCCCTACTGCCACCTCTAAATTTCACCGATTCCCAGTTGATATCCCCAGTATTATTTCAGTCCAGGAAATTTAAGAGCTTGTTTGCAATAAGGAGACTGTAACCCAGGCAAGAGGAAAACAAATTTAAGAGGCAATAGGTATGAAAGGATGCTTTTGGTGCTACCCATGTTCTCAGCAAGATCGATGGGAATAAAGGGGTGCCATGCTGATACAGTATCCCGAAGGACACAGAATCTTACATGGTTGCAATTCCTCAAATTGACTAAAATAAAAATGAACTATTTTGCAAAAACAATTTAGGGCAGCCTTTCACTTCAGATCTGTTCTCCAGCCATTCATGGGTTATTCCATTGTGAAAAAGTGCGACATTTTTACCCCCCTACTCAAGATTGATCTTTACTTGAGGGACAATCTGACTGTTGCTCCCATTAGTTCTAATTTGGATGGAATTGTATGAAAAATACGAGCAGTAGAGAGAACCCCTTGTGCTTCAGTTATTGTCAACAGCCAATAGGTTGAACATGGGGCAGTAATGAAGGGGAAAATTTCTAAAACCTTTCAGTGAAGTCAGGCACCAGAGGGACACCACTATTTCCTTCCTGGAATGTGACTATTTTCTGTCTTTATGGACATCTGCAGCTTCGGAGTGCACACAGCTATTTGCATTCAAACCCAGCAAGCAAAAGGCTAAAAATAGTGTTGAATATCCTCTCTATGGACACTGAACAGTGCTCTAGGAACTTTCCATTTAAGCATATTCTTTTCCAAACAATTATAGGCAGTGTCAAAGAAAAAAAAATAGATCACACACACACACAAACAAACAAACAAAAAAACCCACCCAAACATGTCAAGGAACAACTAAAGCTTATCACTTTTTGCAGAGGAAGTGTTTCCATTTTCAAGAGAAACTCTATGTCGGTCATACATATTAATAAACCAGAATGCCTGTAGATTTTCACTTCAGATTCTTGCTAGCCTTCCTGCCTTGACTTCTGTCCCTTCATCAGGGCTGGGAACGAAAGAACACGTAGAAACTGGAACTGCATTTGCTTTCTAGGCACAGTCAATGAAGATTGTTCTTCAGCATTTCTAAAGTCCTAAGCATTACCACTTTTAAATTTGATTCCTTGTGCAGCCAGACGTGTTCTGCACAGACCACTACGCTAACTATGCACCAGGAAGCTGGTTTAGACAAGCACTGAGGAATCTGTAAGATGCAAACCAACAGAAGGTAAGATCAGATTGGTAACAGGCTGCCAATACTGGAAAGTCTATCAGAAAGCAAGGTGGGCATGGAAGCTAGCAACAGCAGTCAGAACTGAGGGCTGCTCTGAGGGTGGGCTCATCAGGTAACTGGATAAATATCTGTATTTCAATGTATAGGGCAAACGGTAGCTAGAGTGCACTGTGCCACAACAGTTATGTCTCAGCTTCCTGACAGGAAACAGAAATATTCCCTCATTTATTCATTCTTTTCTTAATGCATTCCATTGACCACTGAAAATAAGGCTGGTCTCACCAGTTGTCACGACAGGAGCGCTTTCTGAGGAGATCAAGATCCATGTCATGACAGGCCACTAGCTTCTCCCTTCACACACAGAGGAACACAAGACTGAAGACACCGGCAGCACAGCTCTCTGGTAAAAGAGCTGCTGTTGAAAGTGGATCCTGCAGAGAGGCAGTTTCCTTCACCAACAGTCTTTATTTCTAATTGCTGACAGAAAAATACGTTAGAGAAAAGCTTATAAGGAAAGGTTTCCACTCAGCTTTTCAAATAGAAGCCTTCTGGTTGGAGGCTTTGAGCAATGCAGAGGATCCCTGATGAATTCGTAAGTCCATGGGTCCTGATGGGATGTACCCGAGGGTGCTGAAGGAGCTGGCGGGAGTCATTGCTAGGCCACTGTCCATCATCTTTGGGAAGTCCTGGAAAATATGAGAGGTGCCTGAGGACTGGAGGAAACCAACTGTCACTCCAGTCTTTAAAAAGGGCACGAAGGAGGACCTGGATAACTACAGACCAGTCAGCCTCACTTCCATTCCGGGAAAGGTGATGGAACAACTTATCCTTGGTGCTGTCTCCAGGCACATAAAGAAGAGGGTTGTTAGGAGCAGTCAGCATGGTTTTACCAAAGTAATGTTTGGAAGTCATGTTTGACTAATTAATTGCCTTTTATGAGGATGAAAGAGTCCAACACAGGGCCACCAAGATGATGGAGTGGAACATCTTCCTTATGAGGACAGGCTGAGGGAGCTGAGTCTCTTTAGCTTGGAGAAGAAGAGACTGAGTGGTGACCTCAATAATGTTTAGAATGTTAAGGGTGATTGTCAGGAGGATGGATCCAGGCTCTTCTCAGTGATGGCCAGTGATAGGACAAAGGGCAATGGGTCCAAGCTGAAATATAGGAAGTTCCATGTTCCATAAGGAAAAACTATTTCACCATGAGGATGACAGAGCACTGGAACAGGCTGCCCAGAGAGGCTGTGGAGTCTCCTTCTCTGGAGGCATTCAAAACCCACCTGCCTACATTCCTGTGTGGTTTAATCTAGGTGATCCTGCTCAGGCAGGGAGGGTTGGACTAGATGATCTTTCAAGGTCCCTTCCAACTGCCAACGTTCTGTGATTCTGCCCCACCACACTGCCATAACACCATTTCTCTATCACGGACTGTTCTTCCAAAAAACAACTCCCTCACAAGACTCATTCTGTACCGAGCCATGTCGTAGAAGCCATCTGCTTTACCCAGGATATTACACTTCAAGCTCGACAGTTAGGTTCACTTTCAGCATCCTTCCTCTCTGCCTTCTCATCACGAAGTGTTATAAAAAAAACCACTAAAAAAATCCTAAAAATAAACCCCAATAAAAACCCCACAAAAATCCCACAAAGCCAAACAACTCTCACAAGTGCTCAAAACACCTTTTCCCCTTTCCCGATCAATCAAGTGTGCTGCTCTTACCCTCTCCTTTTCAGAAAGGAAAGCAACCATTTATGAACACATTGTTAGATCCATTGTCTCCCAAACAATCAAGTCTCTCATAGCAGACAGTTCTGCTCTGGGAAAGTTTGTTGCTAAATGTCATTCTAACAGCAGTGCAACATTGGGTTCAAAAATACTGCCCTTTTCGTAGATCTGACACCTATTCTGATTTCAGTGACCCAGCTGTCACATCGGCACTTAAATGGTTTTCTTTTCCAAGTCTCTTGGCTATAGATATTGTTGTAGTTTATTTAAATACATTATTAGCCCTGATTGCAAAATGACAGAGGAAAAAAAAAAAAAAAACCTTAGGAAAAAGCCTCTATTGGCTAAACAGAAAACTTTATACTGAGGGTCTTCTTTCCTGGGAATGTTGGTTTAGGTACATCAAAGTGGGGAGTGACACACCACTGTACTGCATTCCAACATGACCATACTGCCATGTCAGTATCTCTTCGGAGTGGTACTAACTTTCTGCTAAGTAGCTGATACTTATAAAATGTTCAGGAATGATTGGACTGCCAGTGCCAATGACCATCGGTCTTTCTTGCTGTGCTGTTGCTCTCTGGTGAATCACCAGCAGCAGGTGAATCCACACACATAAGCTGAACATTTAAATTACAGACAGCAAACCCACAAAGTATGTCAAGTTGTGAGTGCTAGCACAAGTCCAAACGTAGTGCCAAAGGAGTCATTCTTAGAATGAGACAGAACTGTGGTAAAAAAATAAAAAAGAGGTTTGTTTGGACTTTTTCTTCCATACTGATTATTTTTAACCTACCTGCTACTGACACTAAATAGAAATGCCTTAGCTCTTTCTGAAAAGAGCAATGCCTGTAACAGTGTCCTGAGTTGTGCCATAAAGAACACAGCAACAGGGGATGTCTGCAATACATGGGAGATGTCAGCGATACACGAAATACCACGCCTTCATTTTCTGCATGCTCCCAAGTTGTCCCTCTAGGATTTTTGTCGCCAGCAGTGACAGGCAGCCACTTCATTTCCTTTCATCTCCACCTGGATTTGTACTACACTATTTTCTCCAATGGCTTGCCCTACTTTTGGTAGCAGCAGGGCAACAGCACACAAAGAGAATAGACAAGTTGTCTCTCCTTGAATCTCTTGTAAAGGATTTATGCCCCAACTGGGATGAAGGTATGCAAGACCTGAAGAGTAAGGTAAGGAGGGATTCAAGCCCAACAAATACAATCTCAAAAAGACTGGCTTCAGGTTTTGCTATGTGCTATAAGCTGTTTCCAGAATCAGAGAGGAGGGCACATGGCCATCAAGGCAATCTAGAAATATCCCCACAAATGAAACATCCAAATGAGAGATGAGGAGTTATGCAAATTACCAGCTGCATAACTGATTTCCTAACACGAGTCCTATCAAAATGTGCAAACTTGGCAGCTTTGTAACTGCTTGTACTGCAGCCTAAGAGACCACATTTCTAGAATAGTGTATCCTAGTTCACTGATACTGATCGAAACAATTAAAACCTTCATAAAGCTATAGGCACACAGCTAATCCCACAAATTTGAGACTTGCAGATACTGAGCAAATCATACTGTTTGATTACCTCATCTGTCATAACCTGATGATCTTTAAGCAAGGCAGATGTGCACCACTACGCAATGATTTTGCTCTGAATTAATCTCACTAGAAATTGTTGCCATATAAACTATTTAATAGAAAATAAAATGTAGTTTATTGCAGCCTTTTATTCCTCTGTCCACGTGTTGACAAGTCAGTATTAAAGCAATCCCCTACCAGAAACACACTCTGCCTACATTTTGGTCAGAAGACATCTAAATAAAAAGAAAAAAAAAAAAAAGACTGCTAAGAGATTGCTTTCCTTTTAAAAACCAGGATGGCAGTTGTATAAGCCTTCCCAACAATATTTTTTTCTGAAAAACATAATAAAGGAGAGAAAAGCTATAAATGCTCAAACAGCATGTAAAGCATTAATGTTTTCCTCTGTCTTTTAAAAGATTTATTGTCTTTGAAGATACTGCCTCTCAACAGTTCACTGCTGTAATGCTGCATAATGCTGACAACCCAGCCAAGCTCCCAGGAGAAATAAACACTGAGAATAAGTTCTTGAAGCAGAGTTGTCATGAACTGAGTTTCCTTTAGTTTTGCTCTTGTTCCACCTGGAAATAGTGAGAAGTTGGAATGTGTTGTGGGACATGTTAACTTACCAACTTGTGGTTAGTGCAATGGGTAAAGTACATCTTCCATTTATTATGCAATTCGTGAGCTTGCTGGTGGAAACAGACCCACAGATTAACATTCCACCAGATAATTAGGTGAAAAGTATTGTTTCATTGTATCTCTTTTTAAAAGGATAATCCTAATTTTGAAAGATCTTCTTATTTTAAGTTTTTATGATTTCTGTATTTTGTACAGCTTGTGATAGCATTATGAAATAATTTTCTGCTGAAAACAGTGTGAAGGTGGCAACACTGGAACAGGTAAGAGGACCAACTAAGTGGGGCATTGCTTTTTACACTTACAAAATAATTAGGGATGTGGTGTCTCTATTCCCTGTTTCAAATTATTTTAAAATCCAAACCAGATCTCCAGGGAGATTTAAGTGTTTTATTAGTGCTTCAATATATGGTTAATTTTGTCCTAAAATATTCAAGGTATCTGGGTAAGAACTGGAAAAAGCATGCATGCCTGAAAGACAGAAATACCCAGCTGTTGGGGCCCTGGCCACGTGCAAGGGACCTTGCCTCAGAGCCTAGGAACAAAGAAACTACAAGGGGAGTGACCGAGAAGATTGAGATTCGCGGGCTTTATGCGTTAACCAATCAGGACTGAGTATTTGTTGCGTAACCGGAAAACTATAACCAATGATAAGATGTTCCCGGAGGCTGGGACCAAAGGGTATATAAAGATGTGTGAGAGGGGAAATAAACGGATTTGAATCTGCACCACGTTGATGTGTACTTTCACCCCGGTCCGCACCATAAAAGCGGGCTCTGGCACCCAGCCTACATCCCACATGGGACTTCCAGGCAAGATTTTGCTCCCCATTTTTTATTCCCATTGAGTGTGCCTGAAAAGGTAGACAGCAAAACACAAACGCAAGTACAGCCTCCTAATGTAATGCAAATATTAGCTACTTCTCAATACCTCCCTCCCCCTGCTTCACTGCTGCACACAAAATACCAAAATAGGATTGATTTTGTGGCTAAAGATATCTTTTCAGTCTTTTCTTGGGTCTACCACATACCTTCTTCTTTGACCCAGAAGATATACTTCATAGGACAGATCTCCTGCTGTGTGCTCTAGTACCTCAGGAAAACGGGAAAAAAAAATGGGG
>VXBZ01004246.1:0-18916 GCA_013399135.1 Heliornis fulica
CAGCCAAAATGGGCCTTGAAGCTTTACTGGGACACCCATGGCACGACAACATGCTTCAGACCGAAGGACAGGACATGAAGAGAATGGGGTTGCACCCTCAACACTGTGTGACCTGGAGAGTAACTTGAACCTCCTGTAGATGCTGAAGAGCCATGGCTGCCACCACTGCCCAGTGGTCCCTCACGACCTCTCATGCAGGTGTGCTCTTGCTGCCTCCTTGCTGTCCATGGCAGGTGTTTGGGGGACCATTGGTGACCTCCTGTCAGGGCAGCAAGTGAAGGAGACCCCCGGCTCCCCATGCTGTGGGCAGTGTGGAGTCAGCTACAGCTGAGCTCTTGTGAGCTGGTGCAAGCAGTGATTTTGGCTCTTTTCAAAAGCTTCCAGATCTTCGGGGCTCTGATGGAGTGGAAGGTCAGGTCTCAGACCTCTGATGCTGGGTGTCTTTGCCAGGGCTTTTCCTAAGTAATTCGTGTTTCCAGTTGGTGCCTGTGTCCTACCCAAGCCCAGCATCTCCCTGTCCCCAACGGCAGCGGCAAGAAGTCCTTCAGCTTTTCAAATAATGGAAATTGAAGGCACAAAATTGCAGTTTTATTTTCTCACACTAGAGGGCGGTACCAGACCCAGTTGGGGGCAAGAGCCTTTCCCAAGAAAGGGGGGAATCACAGAATCACACAGAATCACAGAGTAGTAGGAGCTGGAAGAGACCTCGAAAGACCATGCAGTCCAACCCCCCCCTGCCCGAGCAGGATCTAGAGTAGATCACACAGGAACATGTCGAGATTGGTCTTGAATGTCTCCAAAGAAGGAGACTCCACAGTCTCTCTAGGCAGCCTGTGCCAGTAATCTATCACCCTCACAGTGAAAAAGTTCCTCCTTATATTAAGATAACTTATATTAACATGGATCATCAGGGTGCACAATCCAGCTGCTGGGGTGAGCAGGGGGAGGTGATGGTACCTGCTTGGATTCCACTGCTGCAGAGCTCCTTTCCCAGCGAGGCTCATCACCAACAGTTTATTATCTTTAATTTTTCCCCTGCCCTTTTTTATTTTTCTCATTTGGCTGTAGATCTATATTACACCCCAGAGTGAAATTCCCAGAGTTCCAGGCAGCTCTCAAAGGGTCCTTGTGTTACAGATGCAAGGGAGCTGCTTTAGTGAATGCAGAAAGCAGGCAGCATTCGCAGCTGGAGTGGCAAAAAGCACCAACACACCGAAAACAAAACAAGACCCACTCGTTTATTGTCAAAAAACCCTCAAACTTTACTTGTGTTTTTCTCAATAAATAATTTACAGTATATACACGCGGTGACACTCCCGTGGGTCTCAACACAGGGAGGAGGTGGAGGGACCCCTCTCAAAATGGCCCCCCCACACCCATTGCCTACGTATTTCTTTTGTTTCCAAGTATTGGGTCTTTCTTGGCCACAACTTCACCTTTAACCAGAACTGGGTCAAACACAACCAAAATAAAGTGCTTCACTGTTTGCTTCTAAAGGAGGGATACCCCAACTACTGTATGAACACTGGCCACCACTGGAGTGCCCACCTGGACAGCGGGACTGAGCCATGCCGCAATCTAACAGACATTCCTTAAAGAAAGTGCCCCCAAACCACAGCATACCATGCCACTGGGTGATCGCTATGTAAGAAAGGGAGGTCTTAAGGGAGATACTGACTTGTTGGGTTGCTGTGGCTTGGCCAGCTGAGACTGCTATTTAAGAAGCTCTGTGTCTTCTCTGCAAAGCCACTGGTATCTACCGGGTAACACGGCAAGGAAAAAAAGAAGTTTCCTCTTAGCCAGTGACAAACTTTGATTTTAAAAATTTTTACTTTCAGAATCTGTTTTGAATTTATAGAGAAGATAAAAACTTGGGTGTTTGGGTTTTTTTTTCTTTAAGAAAGAGAAAAAAATAAGTCCAAATCAGCCTGGCTGAGGAATTAGTGCACTGGGAAGCAAAACTGTCCCAGGCCGCAGTCCAGTGGTTGCTCAGCTCAGCCCCTCCAAAGTGTGATATCCCTAATTCAAAAATCTCCCAAAACAGAATACCTGGGGCACCAGCAAACAAAGCAAGGAGCAAAGTAGTAAACACATCTTTTTGTTTCTTTTCTTTCCTTAAACATTTAAAAACGAATTACATCTCTTCATCTGTACAGTCACACGAGATCAATGCCAGGGCTCTATATATTAAGGAGACAATATAAATTACATCCATGGACACAATTTTGCATTCTCTGCTGCTTTACAAATGGAGCTCTAGAGCTGTTAGGACACAATGAATAGTCACATTGAGTATTTACACCAGGCTGCCTCTTGGCACCAGTTCAGATTGCCAAATGTAGCCTGTTCCCACCTCTTTTGCTGCTAGCTTGTCTCGTCATGCCCAGAGACCTCCCCTGAGAGCAGGAGGTGCCCCCAAGAGTGTTTTGGGGCTGGTTTCTGTGAATTTCCCCCTAAGGAAAGGAGGGGAAAACCCATCAGGAGGTCTCGAAGACATAGACCAAAGTTGGTCTTGCTGTCTGATCAGTGAGCAATGAGGTGAACCACAGAGGAACATGGAAAGGAGGAGATGGGCAGCACTACGTGCTGGGGAAAGGAGATTTATTGATGGTTTTGAAGCAGGGAACAAACATTTGGGGGCTGTTGTGTGTGGGGGTGTTCCGCTGCTGCACCCCACCTCCTGGTTGCATTTCTAACATTGCCCCATTTCCGATTCAAGCCCAGAAGGGCTTAAGGTGCAACTGCTCTGCAATGGGGTTGCAAGTCGCGGCCCCAGGTTGAGGAGCGGAGCAGAGACCTAGCAGCAAACAAACAGAGCGTGATGCTCCTGCTCCATCCCAGGGCCGGCCAAGGCATGGGCAGGCAAGGGGCTGCTGGCCTGGAGGGAGGCGTGGATCGGGCCTCCCTGCTGCCAGTTTTAGGGGACCCAGCAGCAAACGGCACAAGGAACTCATCCAACGCCAGGCAGAAGTTACAGAAACCACCTGAATACTGGCCAGGTTTCTCCCATTGCTATCAAAAGTCCTTGGTGGGCCCAGAGACAAGGGAGCCAGAAATAAAACTACGGAGTGAATCAGCCGAATGAACCGGCTAAAATAGGAGATGCCCTTTGAACCGCAGCAAACACAAGCCAAGGCTTGAGGAACGTGTCCCCCCTTCCACCCAAAAGACACCTGGCACTGGTGGCTGTGCAAGTGTGGGACCATTCCCATTTTGGCCCCTTGAGCCACTTTCTGCAACGCCGAGGCTCCAAAGAGAGCGAGACATGCCTGAAAAGCGGAGCACAGCCCTGGCAGGCAGAAAGCCCAGCCCCGCTGCGCTGGCCAGGCTTGGCCCCATCTTGCTGCTCTGCGTGCTCCTCGTGGGTGCTGCTCCACAAAGACAAAGCCACATTCTTGCCCACCAATGTCAGTCAGTGTGTGCATCTCTGGGACCGCCAAGGAGATGGGAACTCCTCAGCACCCACACTACTGGGTGGAGGAGGAGAGGGGGGAGGTGAGGAAGGTCCAGAAAAGGTATGGTCCAGCAAAAAGATTCCTGACTGGTCCCACCGGCAGCACATCCCTCCCAGGCAGGACCTGGGAAGTTGAAGGACCTGATGCCAAGTAGAGGGGCAGAGTTTGAGGACAATCCCTGCAGCTCTGATACCCAATCTCTCGTTGTCCACTGCTGCCATCTCATTCCTGGTCCCCTCCTACTCCATTTTCCCCGCTCTCCACGGCGTGAAGGAGCAAACCTCTATAACAGGCCCAACCAACACAGACTCAAACACAGCAGTGCTACCCAGAGGGTAGGGGCCATCCCCGAGGGAGCCATGTTTCCCGGGGACAGGTCCCGTGTCCTTTCATAGAGGTGCAGCTTATCTTTGTTGGAGTGAAGCATCTTCACATCCTCAAAGGCGTAGTAAGCAGCCAACATGAAGTTGACATCCCCTGTGGTAAGGAGGTCAAAGACACAAGATTGAAAGTAGAGGTCCTCTACGGGCAGCTTTTCCCTGCATTTGGCCGTGGCCGTTTCGTACGTGAAGGCCTCGGGGGGAGCCGGCAGGCTGGGCCCCTTCCTACGAGCACGACCCTCTGTGGCTTGAGCCGAGCGGATGGTCTGGAAGTCAATCTGTTGGTTGAGTGGACAACCACGGAGGCAGAGGTAGAGACCCTGACTGTCCCGGTCCTCCACAGCATTGACCACCTCCTCTGGCATGCGCACGGCAAAGGTGAGGTACCGGCCCACCTGCCTCACCACGATGGTGGTGCCAATGTACTTTGCCTGGATCTCGATGTGTTGGCCTGACACCTTCTCGGTGATCTTCAGGCTATTGGCTCCATGCTTGTCCCCACCATTCTTGGAGCCATCGACAAAGGCAGCAGGGAGCTCATCCATCTCTGCCTGGTACACTTTCTGGTCCACACACTCCTGGAAGCTCTTAAAGATGATGGTGAGCTGTGAGGGAGGAAAGAAAGGGCAAAGGTTACAACCAGGTGTCCACCTGAGAGCACAAAACCACCACCAGGAGCATCATGGGAGGTGGAAGAGCTGTCTGCTCAGCCTGGCAGGGAGTGTATCCTTCGGCTCATGGGCAGCTACTTCATATTAAGAGATTGCCCCGGCTTTTAGGTACCCAGACATGGCCATCTCCTTCAGCACAGGGATGAGGACACTGTGTGTGCAGGCACGACCCAGAAGCTAGACTGAGTGAACCAGCTGGAACTGTGCTGTTATCTCCAGGCCCAACACAGAAGCTCACTTGTAGCTGACGCTGGTTGGAGTATCAGTGCATTCAGGCTTGTGGTGGCATGCCTGTTCACACAGCACTGTCTTGCCTCCAGGGCCTGGCAGATGGCAGAGGGGGACAAGCCCTGACTCTGCTAAAGGTGGTGGAGCTTCTTCTCTGTCTCCCACGGCATTTACATCCTAGAGGTTGCACCTCTTCCTTTCCCTGGCCACTCCCAGACCAATAGAGTCTTCTTCTCTGGGGCCCAGAACATGTCATGCCCCATCTCTCAGCCGCGCAGACACACGTGTTCAGCGTGTTTGAGAGAGCAGGTCCTTCTAGGGCTGATACGGGTGTAGACAGAGCCCCAACATGGCTCCCCACCCTCAGCTGGGCTCAAACACTGGTCTCTTGCTGGAGGAAGGACCTCACAGCACCTGTTCTTCCCTTGCCGACCTGGCTTTGGGGGGAAAGGCTTGATGAGAAGGAAGAGTAGTTTGTGAAGGGTGAAGAGCAGTTTGCTCTCTTCCAAACATGCTCTTCCCTCTTGCAACTCCTTCCATGAGGGAGAAGCAGTAAGGAGGCCACTACCCCACAAAATCAGGAAGGGGCTGATGGTAACCTGGTAGGGCAGGGCTGAAGGAGAGATGGCTCCAGGAGATACATGGCAAAAACACCTGAGGGCTTAGTGAGAAGGGAAAAACTGTGGTTCCCCAAGAACTGGGCTGAGCACAATGGTGGCTCCCAGCACCTCAGTTCCCAATGGCCCTGGTGAGGAGCTCAATGTCCAGAGCTCTGGCAATGTCCCTCTCTCCCACCCACCCCTCCTTCAGTTGCTTTCAGCCCTGTATCAGCCCTGCTATCCCCTCTTCAACCTCATCATGAGTCACCACCGTGCCCCGGCTTTGATGCTGTGCTACCCCTCACATGGACCTCCTATTACCTCCCCTGGGTCCGGTCCTGCCTCTGGCTGGAGGGAAGAGTAGACCAAGGAACATCATGCCAAAACACAAAGAGCCCCATGGACTGAGAGGTTTCCATCCTTTGGGATGGTCCTCTAGCACATGGTCCTCTAGCAATGACCCAGTAATGCTTTTCACAGCTCATGCTGCAGAACTCATGACTAATCCCTTCTCACCACGAGCCCATGAGGCAGATAAAGGCTCAATTAAAGTGGTGATCCTGGAATCCAGCCTAGAAATTGTGGGTCTCTGGGGTCTTAGGGACCACTTTCCTCAAGCAAGGCTTCCTTCAAAGGTTCAGCAGGTTGTGCAATCTTTTAGTAGGTAAGGAGTTGGGAACATCATTAAGTACCTTTAAGGAGGTTTATTAGGGACAGGTCAAATTAAAAATGCCAGTTCCAGCTCAGGCTAGAAACATCACATCCAGAGCCGAGGAGCAGTCCCTGTCCTACATGTTCTCCTCTCCCCACACGCAGGGAGAAGCACATCTCCCAGACATGGCGGGCCAGGACACATTCCCAAAGCAAAAGGATGCCTCCTGCTGAACCTCAGAAAAAGTGGCCTGTTAGCTGTAGAGCTTGTGAACCACAGCACATCAACAGCTCATCAGCTCCAGGTCTCTCCAGCTTCACAGCATCATATTTTTACTGGGGTTTTCTCAGTGCTTGCCCTGTACTTTCAGGATGTTTGTTTAGGCTGCCAAAACACCACCAGAACAGACTGTCCCACATAATGCCTCAACTCGGCTGCAAACCAGAGAGATAATTAGGAGCCAGGGAGTGGGGTGGGGTGGGGGGGCAGTACCAGGCGCTCAGCTGCCCTCAGGCTTTACCTTGCAAGGTGGAGCCTCCCCTGTGGGTGTCCAAGGTCTGCCTGGACTTCGGCATCCCCCAAAAGATGCAACCATCACAGAATCACAGAACTGTAGGGGCTGGAAGGGACCTCGAGAGATCATGCAACTCCCCTGCCAAAGCAGGTTCCCTAGATCAGGTCACACAGGTCGGCATCGACACAGGTCTTGAACATCTCCAGAGAAGGGGACTCCACAACCCCCTGGGCAGCCTGTCCCAGTGCTCTGTCACCCTCACCATTACGACGTTCTTCTGCACATTGGTGCAGAACTTCCTGTGGTCCAACTTGTGACCACTGACCTTTGTCCTGCCCTGACAGACCACTGAAAAGAGGTTAGCCACCTCCCTTTGTCTCCCACACATTACTCCTGATCTAGCTCTTCACAGCAAGCTGGAGCTCTCCACGCACGAACCCTCTTAATATGCCATCCCCACTTTTGGTCCTGATTGTCTTCTGACCTGCAGCATCACAGCCTAATAACCATGATGTGGCTGGATGAGCTCAGGGAGAAACCACAGGCCATTTAGGTGAAGGTCTGGTATTTATGGTATCAAATCCAAAGGAGTTCCCACCCAGTCTTACCCTCCTCAAGGAGATGGGCAAATGGGTGAGGATAGGGGCATCAGAAAGAAAAGCTGTTCAGAAGAACCTCTCCCTGTGCCCACCTCTGCCCATGGGAGTGTGTGAGGCTCACCTTGCTGGTGGCGGTGGCTGTGGAGCCAGGCAGCACCGGTGTGTTGGTGACCTGGACGTTCAGGTAGTTATTGTCTATGAGCGGCCAAGCCCCTTGCACCTTGCAGGTTTGGAAAGTGTCTGTGAAAGTCCTGAGGTGAGGGTCCCCGAAGAGCCCACAGTGGGTATAGTTGGGGGCAGCAGAGTGTTTGTGAAAACTCTTCTCATAGTGGCAGATTTCGGGGCTGTCGGAGCGCTCCTGGCTATCCCCGGGGGGCAATGTCCGGAGGCGGGGCTGGGACGTGGGGCCATCCTTGGAGCAGTTGTGTTGCACCATGAGATCGTCTATGCCATGCACGGCGGAGTGGTAGGCCAGGTCGCCTCTGCAGGTGCGGGCGGTGCGGCGGGTGCAGTGAGCGTAGGCACGCAGGGCCGTGCAGAATTCAGGTGCCTCCTCCGTGCCCAGGTGGTGGGAGCCCGATGTGGCCGCCCAGAACTCAGAGTTGCACTTGAGGATCTTGCATGGAGACGTCACTGCGGGAGGGGAGGAAGACAGAAGGTGGTCAATGCTTGCATACCTGTGTGGGACTACCCCCACATTCTACCCCCACCAAGAAGCTGGTGTCCTCTTCCTGCAGCTCAAACTCATGACACTGACTCTACCGCGTGATGGGACCTCGCTCACCAGACATGACCCTCTCACATGACCCAACTTTCATGCATCAAAGCCAAAGAAACCAACAGGATCTGCCCCAATTTAAGCCAAGAAGGGAAAGAGCATCCATCCAGCCTTTAGATGAATGCTCCTGGAGGGAAAAACCAGGACAGGGAAGAATGGGATGCATTCATTAGCAGGGATAAGGCAGGATCATCAATCTGGGGGGGGGGATGCGGGGGGGTTTTTAATGTCCTCTTAGGGTTTGACATTCATGGCTCTGTGCTGCATGAATTACTTACTACATGTTGAGTCCAGACCAATCTCTACCAGGACAACACTCTCTCTGCCTTCCATTTCCTCCTCCGTGGGCATGGGGAAACCCAGCCCCCACATGACCGCTGTGCCCTAGACACACGCCCACGTGCAGAGGTTGGAGTGGGATCTGTACCAGGACCGACCCTGCAGCAGAACCAGCAGCTGCTCCACTGTCCTGGGGGCTGCAGCAGTGCCGGGAGCCCCCCCAGAAAGAAGCAGGAACCCAAACCCCTCTTTCCTACCTGCTGCCCAACCCTGGGAGCCTGTTCCCCGCCATGGCTCACTGAGAGAGAACAAGAAGCGGAGGAGAAAAACCGGCGCAGCAGGATGCGGGGATGCCAGCCGGCCCCCGCCTCCCCTCGCACCCACCTCGCAGCTGCGAAGGCAAAGGCAGTGGGGTCTTTGCCAGCCGCAGCCGTGGCGCCTGCCAGTAGGCAAAGGCAAAGCAAATTCAGCTCCTGATCCCCACCCTCAAAGCCTGCTCATGGCTTCCCCGTGCAGCCTCAAAAGCAAAGAGCACACGGCCATAGATGACCATCACACGGACACCCCCCCCCCCCCGCCTGTGCCAAATCGGAGCCGTGCTTGGAGAACCCAGGCTCACACAACTTCATCTGTCCACTCCTCCCCCCCTCGGAGGGCTGGGAGACAGGATAGGATAGGCTCAAGCACAGCAGGCAGCAAGAGAAGCCCCACAGTCTCCAGATGCTTCCGTGGTGCCTCTCGCGGGCGCACCCGTATATTCCTGTCTCGGGGTTTGTTTAGAAGGAGCCTGGCAAAGCATCAGCGCCAAAAACCTTCTCAGATTTGTTTAAAAAGAAAGTTACAAACCCCAGTGTTGTTTCAGGGAAAACAGTGTGTTTTAGTTTTAAACATTACAGTGCTGGAAACCTAAACATAACTGGTGCTGGAAAATCAGAAAGGGAGACCAAGCTTCTAAAACACTATGCAGTCCAGCCTGAAGGAACAAGCCTGTCTCCGCTCCCTTTCCAAGAAGGGTGAAGTGCAAATAGGAAATGGTGACAGGTTCCTCACAGCTTTAAAATTCATGTTTAATAAACTCAGATGCTAGCAACAGCACGGAGAATCCAGGAGCTCTTCCATCCTGGCAGCATCCCATCCAAACCTGGAAAAGTACTATGGAAAGCCTTTAACTCATTACTGACCAGAGGTGACTTGTTTTGACCTGGGACATGGGCTCATTGTTTCTGCTAAGCCACCCGCATTATGGGTTAAATTTAAAAAGATTATTTTTTTTCCTGTCTCTTTCTTTTCAGCACCAAGAGCGTGGCTTTCCACCAGACACTTTGGTTTCAGTAGGCTTCCCACCACAGTGGTTGGCTTGCAATGGACTGTAGAGCTCAGCATTCCTCACAGATGGCCAACGTGATGCAAAGCATCTCATCACCGCACGCAGCAGAGCCCGGCTCCCCAGCGCTGCCCGCCTTAGCTCCGGAGACTATACGTTCAACCACGGCTGTGGCAATACACTATATAGCACAGTGCCCTGAACTAAGGGAGATGTGAGGGGTGGTGTTCAACACAGGCAGTGGTAGCACAGATGGAGTGACAGGAGCAAGTGAATCTCCTGGCACAGGGAGCACAAGCTGGAGTGTTTCAGGGCATGATGTTCACTGTGTGGGTTTATCTGGGTGGAAAATGAGGAAAGTGCCCCTCACCCCCTCTGATGAGAGACGAAGGGCATAGCTTTGCAGTTCCCCAGTACCCTCCCAATGGCATGCAGGAGTCAGAAAAGCATGCAGGAGCATGACCAGTGCCACCACTGCCAGCTATCCCCAAGAGCTGTGGCATCAGGCGATTAGCATCACCGCTCTCCTAGCAGTTAGGCTAATGCACAGCCTGAGGATGCCTTCAGGTTGCCTGCGGCCAAACGAGTTGTCACTGCAAAGCCAACACAGCCCCAGGAGGAGCTGGAGGACACATCCCTGGACATACAAGACCTACACACCCTGCTTCTCCTGACAGCTCAGTAAGGTGCTGGGATGCCCTGTGCAAAGCGTGGCGGCATCCAGCCAGTGGCTCGAAGAGCCCGGGCTGCAGCACTACAGCTGCTCCATCCCCTCTGCTGCTGCACAAGGGGAATTTTCCTTCCTAGGGATAAAGCTGTAGCTTGTTGCTCTTTAAGGATGTGCTTCCTTCACTTGGATTGGGAAGCAAAATAGCCCTGACACTCCGTGCTACACACATCCCCGCACCGAGCACCCCTCATCGCCACACCGCCCCAGGGTCACGCATGACTTTATAAGGTACTGAGTAAAACCAAAAAATCAAATCCAACGAAACCAAGGGCAGGAAAACCCATCTCCTTCCTCGCTGGGCCTGAAGGGGGAGCGTTGTTCTTTGAGATGTTATCGCTCCGGTTTTGGCACCCATCGTCCCTGTTTCACTCAGGGCCCCATATAAGGCCAGATTTCCATAGCCAGGTGCCGCAGTGTGCTCCCTCCTCGGCTGCTCATGCCTGGGCTTTCCCAGAGATGCCTCTCCAAGCACATCGGTGGTCACAGGGTTTGGCAAACCCCTCGTGCTGTTGGGGGGAGGGGAACACCATAGCTGATGGACCATGGAGAGCAGACACGACCCTCCCTCCATCCTGACAACATGCCTTGCCTTGTCCCCTCTGGCAGGAGCTTTGGCACAGCAGCGCAGGCTCATCTGTACCCAGGCCAAGAAACAATGTTTATTCAATTTCACATAATCTATTTTCCATCGACTCACAATGGATCTGTTTTTCAACCACAGATGACTTAGCACAGTAACAAACCCCTCTCAAGCAAGAACCCAAGCAAGGCTCTCCTGAGATCTGAGAGACACCCCTGGATCTGAGTGATGCCACCACCCTGGTCCATCGCAAAGGGTCCTTCATACGGTAACTTCAGCCCCTGGTAGCCCAGCCACCTCCCAGCCTCCCCATTATCCTCTCCTTTCAAGGGCTTGGTGCCACTCAAACAGGGGACTAAATGTCCTTCGGTATTTTGAAACCAACAGTTTTGGAAAGCTTAAAGCCAGAAGAAATCATTAAATCACCTGGACCAAGTCAGCGCCCCCGTGCCCAGCCCCGTGCCCCATGTTTGTTCAGGTATACCTCCCCTGAGGACTTGTGCGGTCTGCACAGACTGAAAAGCCACCCCTTTCTTCAGCAGGCTGTTTCAGGAGTTTATCACCTTTACAAAACGGGTCTTGGTTCTAAGTGGATTTTATCTGACTTCATTGTAAGGACATAAAAAGAACCAGTGATTTGGTCCGTTAGTAACCAGTACGTTTCCCACAAAGATATTTACACACTGCAATCGAGTCACTTGTCAATCCTCTAGATAAGCTAAACGGTTTGCACTTTTAAGTTCTTGCTGGAAGGTGTTTGCCCAGCCCCACCATCAGCCCTCCCCCATCCCGGCAGCCTGCCTTCCTACAAAACCTCCCACCGATGGGCGATAGGGATGTGTGCCACGCTCACCACTCCCCCGAGGTCACCCCATTCACCGGGACGTTGCACCCTGGCCAGCACCAAAATGTGCTGTCTGGCTGCAACCTCTTCCAGAGCTCCTGGTTTGCCAAGCACTGGTCATCCATCCAGCAAGCATCCCGTGGTCCACCTGCCCTCCCACACACCCAGGAGCCTCGGAGCATCGCTCAACCCAGGTCCTGCTGCTCTGCCCTCCTCCTTGGTATGTTACACTACACACTGAAATAGTGCCTTCAAACTTACTGCACACACACACATCTAACTCTAACAGCCTTTCAATTACCAGTGCCCCCTATTTTCCCTTCCACTGGTGTCAGGTTCCCTGGATTTCATTTACACAAATCACTCTTTTTCAGAAAAACAACACAAAAATTGACCACTGAGATGTTCTCCTGCAATTCCTCGAGCAGAAAAAAATTGCTGCAAATTAATTTCAGTAAGTAAAAGCCAATTCTTTTAATACTCTTGGATGCATGTTAACCAGACCTGCTAATTTTAAAGCACTCACTGCTAAGAGATGTTGTTTAATATCCTTTTGGTTACAAACGGGCTGGAAAGTATTTCATAACTCACATGTGATGTAAATAGATCACCCCGTGTCCTTCCAAATCTATGGACTGAAGTGTAGATGTGCAAGCCTCACACATGCAGTAAAAGGCTTTTTTGGAGAACACAGTAAAACATAATTACCTTTGGCCTCAGATCTGAGCACCCAGACTTAGGCTCCTAAACACATATTTATTTAAGTAATCTAAATAAACATATTTATGCTGACGCCTCAATAGGAAAGGCATGATTCTCTGAGGTGCTAAATACCAGCACTATCTGCCAGCTTCAAGGAGATGTGGGCTGCTCAGCTCCTGATGTCCAGACAGCAGTCACCACCAGCACCAAGATGACCCCAAAGGAGTTAAAAAAAAAAAAAAAAAATAACACTGCTCCTCAAAAACCTGGCTGATGAGATCTCTTACAGCAAGATTTCAGCAGTCCAGAGCAAAACCAGAGGGAATGAAAGACATCAACCCTTTGTGTCCAACCCCTCACACTGTCCCTGTCCCAGCAGGGAACTCCCCACATGCCCATCGTGTTGGTCACACATCTGGTGGCCATGTGGGCTACAAAACTAGATATAAGCAAGACATTTTTCATGACATGGGTTCTCAACACTGGAACAGGTTGTCCAAAGATGTGGTAGGTGGCCCCATCCAGCCTGACCTTGAATGTTTCCAGGGATGGGCCCTGAGCAACCTGATCTAGATGAAGATGCCCCCACTGCAGGGGGTTGGACTAGATGGCCTTCAAAGGTCCCCTCAACCCCAACTATTCTGTGTTTACATTTTATGACATGTATCAATGGTCATGCCAGGGAGAGAAACCAGCCCTCTGGTGCTGTCCACAGCCCTGATGGATGGGGTGTCATAGGCAGGGGCAGCTCTCCTGCAGCCCCACAGGGCACCGTGGGGTGTGGAAGCCCCAAAGGCCACCTGACCCAAGCTTCTCCAAAGGATCTGTGTGCAATGGCAGTGGCTCTTCCAGCGACCTCCTTTGAACTGTTAATCAAGCACAATCTTGCAGAATAATAGCCTGGTTATTATTGCCTTGTTTGCATAACAAAGAGGCCCAATAAAACTGATTTGACTGTGCTCAGAGGGGGTGTGAAAGATCAGCCCTGAGAAAAGAGCTGCAGGAATGCAGCAAACTGCTCCAAAGCCTCAACCCAGGAAGAAAGACAATGCAATTTGCCATCAAGAAAAGCCCAATAGACCAATAAATTACCCATGTGCAAAGGGATTAGATCAGGTTTCAGTTGCTCTGAAGTGGGGGGAGGAGGAACAAGAGGAGGGAACTGAAGGAGAAAAATAAACCTGATTCTTAAAGCGCTGCAGCTCGTATTTTGCAAGGGCGTGCATGAGGATGTTGGCTTGGAGGGGCCACCTTCCATGCTGGGGCCTGGGTTTTGTGCGTTCTTCCACCGGGAAAAGCAGCAGCAGTGCATTAAAACCACCCAAAGGGCGTGCTGACAGCATGACTCTAGATGTACCCGAGAGCCCACCTCAATCCATGCAGCTCCTTTTAACCTAGTCCTTGTCCTCCTGCTCCAGAGAATGCTGGAAAAAGGCTTTCTCCAGTTCCTTTAAGTCCAAAGAGGGACAGAGAAGGCGTCTTCTCATATCAACCTGTGTCAGTCACTAATCCATCCAGAGGACCTGCCGTGGCCAACTCCCTTTTGGCCTCAGCACTGAGGTCATGGCCCCCCACCTCTCCTCTCCTGGCGCTGCGGAGACACGGGGCAAGCACAGGCAGGAAAAAAAAGCAGAGTCAGTGTCTTCACCAGCTCCAGCACGAACCGTTGGATGCTGCCGAAGGAGTCCTTGATCACCTCGTCACTTTGTCAGCTCTTTTGGCTCAGGGAGTCAGCTTACTGCTGACCCGGCATGCTTAGCAGGGGGCAAACATATCCCTTCCCAGCCCCCCCATGCCAGCTGCTTTGCTCCTTCAGGCTCCTCGACATCCCCATGTAAGGCAACGGGTGAGCAGACACCACTGGAGAGGGCATCAACCACGCAGCTTGCAGCCCATGATGCTGCTCCAGGAATTACCAGCAAATCTCGGGAAGCTCACGAGACACTGAGGGCTGAAGGTGGAACCAGCGTTGACAGCTGAAACAGCACCAGGGTGCTGCAGACTTTGCTCTTCAATTCTTGTCCTCGGATTCAGGCTTATGTGTTGCCTTTGCTGCAAACAAGCTCTGACCTGCTCGGAGGAAGCGGTGCTGGTGGATGGTTCGGAGGATGCAGGTTTGGGTCCATGGATGCACATCATGAGCTGGTGAATGGAGGATGAGGAGGGAGGGAAGCGATTTCTTCTGATTCTCCATCTGCAGAAGGGCGCTAATGAAGGTGGCTCCCTGCCACAGCTTGCTGTGGGCTGGAAAGCGGTGCTGGAGCTGCACACCTGGGCCTTCCCCAGTTTCACCAACAGTTCCCAAGAGCTGGTAAATCTCCTTGAGGGGAGTGGCCCATTTTATAGACGACACCAAAGATGTGAAGGGTTTCACACAAGACAAGCCAGGTGGAAAGCAAGGTGGATTCGCTCTCATCCACTGCATGAAGCATCACACTCAGCTCCCTCCCCCTAGACAACACCACCCATGTCACCATCCCTCTTGGAGCAGCGGTACCCAGACAAGGTTCCTCTGCCAGCTGCCCCCCTCGCCGAGTGATTCGGGTTTCCAGCAGACATCACTCTCCCCACGCCGAAGCTGCTTTCCCAGGGTGCCTTTGAAGGCACGGCTGCCACCCACCAGCGCCCGGGGGCCCCCCAGGTGTGGCAGTGGGTCCCTGGCTCTCCTCCCCCTCACCCGGGCCGTGGCAAGAGCTGGCAGGGAAACGCTTTCTGCTTACAGGTGTGGATTCCCTCTAGGAATAATCATTCCCACCATGCTCTTGTGAAATTTCAACCCTTCAAACACAGAGGTAAATGAGACCCAAAACGAGGAGATAGAGAAAAGCCTGGAGCACTTAAATCTGGATGAGGCAAATTTATACAATTAAACGCCTGCCAAAAAACTGCGGCGTCTCAATCAGAGGCGTTGGTGTGTGTGCAGGGCGTGGGGTGGCAGCTCTCCGTGTCCGTCTGGAAGCCCCACAAGCCCACCAAGAAACCACTCTGACTGATGCTGGAGCCACACCTGGGCACACACAGGGATCTAGTGGATCCCTTTCGTGGGCTGGGGCTACCACCCAGCACCAAAATCACTCCCCATGGAAGCCGCACTATCTGCTCCTCCTTCACAGCCACAGACTTTCAGAGGTTTGTTTATTTTTTAAAGCATCTGATTGCTGCCCCCACTGCCCCAGGCTCAGGTTTTAGGAGAGAAAAAAAAATTAACTTTCCAACCAGAACCCACTGTCCCAGTCCCACTGCTGCCCACACTCCCATGCCCAGCGCAGTCATGGTCTCACATCAGCACCGTGGGCCAACAAGCCTGGAGCCAGAATCTGTCCTTAAGACGCCCCACATGTCCCCACCATCTCAGAAAGGACCAGCTGGAACATGTCACAGGGCAAGAAAAAAAGGTAGCTTGTCCAAAACCCAGAATGCCAGATCATTACTAGGGCTTTGGGGACCAAAGTCAACAGCTGTCCAGGAATGAGAGGAAATGGAGGGAGCAGAAAACACTCTGGGCTCAAGCAAAGCTTCCTTCTGCCGGTGCAGGGATGGCTCTGCTTGCTGGGAATGAAATAGCCAAACTCCCATGGATGCTCACGCAGCGGAAAGCGGGACTCGACACCCTTCTGGTGCTCCACCCTGAAGGACTTACTGTTCTTGCATCTGCAGGGACGCCCCGCACACCACGGCAGGGCCGTTAGACAGAGCGGCTCAGTCTGCGCCTACCAGGGCTCTGTGTGTGTGTAGGAGCCAGCTTGTTCTCCGCAGTAAGAGCCCGATGACTTCATCAAGGGGATGGCATCTGGTTTTGCAGTTGGCCATAATTCAATTCTCCCCCTTGCTGCAGGAATTTCAGCTGGTGAAGCAGTGATTTACTCAGCCGGGCTGCACTTGAGTGCAAAGCAATCTTGAGGCTACAATCGAACGCCCTGTTATTTTGAGAGCTCACGGACAAGGGAATAAATATCTTCTCCTTTTCATCCCACTAGCTGCCAACTGCAGGGTACAAAGCTTTTTAAAGGCATTTAAAGGCTCTCCTCTTACAAATGCGTTCCGGGTGCCGTACGTGGCCCAGGCAGGGCTCTGCCTGCACAGATCGTTCCTTGTCTGAGGCACCAAGACAGGATCTGCCAGGACAGACAGAAAAAGGCCAGGCACCCCCTCACCTGCCCTGCCTGGCCCTCCCCAGGCTGCATCTCTGACATCTCTGAGCATCCCTCATCCCCCCCTTCCCCACCAATCCTGCCCCAAGTTGACTCCATCCCCCTTCAAACCAACCAGGACCCCAATGTTTTTCGGGGACCCCCTTATCCCAAGCTTGGTGCTAGCTCCAATGGCAAAGCAAACAAAATCAAACCTATCCAGATGGACCAAACCCCCTTATCTTTAATCTCCTCTGCTGACCTGCTTGTCCCTTGGGAGATGTAGGACTGGGGGGGGGGGGGGTCTCCCTAAGGTCTGATGGGCTGAGGTGCTCACTCAGGCCATGCATCACCCTGCCAGAGCCTACGGTTGCTTTATGGGATGTGCCCATCAGGGACAGGAAGAGAGATGGCAAAAATCGATGTCCAGCATCGCAGCCTGGCTCTCTGGGGACAGCAGGTTGGTGCCGAGATGGAGAACCCCCAGGTTAGGAAGTTTTTATGGCTGCCCAGCCCTGTGATCACCTTTGTGTGCACATCTTACTCGCACAGCTGTTCAGGCCACAAAGAAGAAAGCCTAAGCTGCTGCCATGAGAAAGCTACTCCTAATATCCCCCCATACCCAGTAACCAAGGGCAGAGAATTTCAAGATTTTCTGTGGAAAAAAGGAACGTTTCCCCCCATGTGCACTAAAACCAAGGCACCTCCTTCCAGCCCCACAACAAGCCTTGCTGCCAATCCCAGAGAACTCCCCGTTCCGAGTACGAGACCGGCTCTGAGCAAGCAACACAACAGGGAAGCCAAAATATTTCCAGGTTTACGTTTGAATCCCTCCCTTCTTCTCTGCCCTGACAACATCCCACACAGGCGCACTCCTCCCCTGCCCCTGGCCCAGCTCCCCATTCACAGTGTGTGTGTGGGGGTGTTGTTTTAACAGCCCCTAAGCCCCCCTTCTCAATTTCAGCTTAATTCTGCGATCACGTCCCTCCCTGCCGCTGAGACAAAAGGCATTTATCAACGGATCCGATACACCTCCAGTAGGGATCCTTATCTGGAATCAACCACGTTGGCCGGGTGGACCAAGAGCAGAAAATTCATGATATATTTTTTTTGGTGTTTTGGAGGCAGGGGTGTATTACAGCCAAACCAGCGAAGCTGAACACAAACTGGGAAAGCCAAAGCAAACCTGAGTGGGAGGGAGCAAAGCCTGACATCTGGGGCAAAACACCCAGGGCCACATTCTGAAGCTACAGAAGAAAACTTGGCATGGCTCGTTCTGGGAGGCACAAGCGGGGGATCAGCTGAGCACCCCGGGAAATTGGGGTATCTTTCAGCTGAGGGGGGGAGGACTTGGCACATGCCCTGAGCAGGACTTCTGCCAGGGAAATTGTCACAGCAGTGGCCTGCTCTGCCCAAACCGCCTTCCCCATGCTCAGAGGTCACCCTGACCTACGTGGGGGGAGGGTGTGGGGGAACCCATGCAGGGGGAACCCACACTGGTGGCCCCCCCGCCCAAGGTGGGTGCCCAGGAGGGCAGGGGGGTGAAGGCAGCAGTGTGAAAGCAGTGTAAGCAGGAATCCAGCCCGGGGTGCGAGTGCAGGGGGGTGTTAAGCAAATAAATAAATAGAGCAGGACTCAGAGGCACTGATCTGACACACCGAGTGCCCCCTTGGGCAGCCTCCAGCCCCTCACCCGGGGCTCTCAGGTGGGGTGCAAAGCATCCTCTGGGCTGGGAACCTGCTAAGAACCCAACTTCCCAGAAAACGCAGGGAAAAAGGGGCAAAGACTACACCAGACAACAGACTTCCCCCCCTTTTTCCTACCTTCCCACCCCAAAAAGCTTTCAACGAAAGCCCCCGGCATGCTCCCAGCCCTGCGCAATGGGAGCTCCGTCTTTGCCTGCGCCCCGCTCCCGCGGGCTCCGGATCGCCTCGTTCTGCCAGTTCTCTGCACCTTATTTGACTGCTGAAGGGAGAATCAAACAAAGCAGCCAGCCAGATCTCCTATCAAGTTCTTTCTTGCACCGTAAATCTCACAGCCTCAACGCTTTGCAACTCAAACGCTCCGAAAAGGGCGTTAAGCAACACATATGGGAGCAGGTCCAGAGTTTCCAGTAAAAAAAAAAAAAAAGAAAAATTAAAAAAATTAAAATAAAATCAGGGGATTCAGCTTCCAGCCGCCTGGGATGTCTTCTGGGAGAAGAGGGGACATCTCAGGGCTAAGGGCTGCGCTGCTTTCCTGCAATAGGGCTAAGAGGGCAAAGGGGGAGGAAGGGCGTAAAGCACTTATTTATTTATTTACTGCATGTGTGTGCAAGACTGCTTCACCTACGGTTATGCAAAAGAAAGGCAGAGGCGATTTCAAAATTAATAATTAAAAAAGGAAAGATTTACTAAATTAAAAAGATAAACTGGGAGATTTGAGCTTTAGGAATTTTTTTCCTCCCTTCTG
>VXBZ01004246.1:34502-87507 GCA_013399135.1 Heliornis fulica
TGCCTGTAGCAGGTATCATTCATCTCTGATCTGTTCAGCCAGAAGTGGCCCAGATCAGTTGGATTCTGTGGTTGATTGTCAGCAGGACAATATTTCCTCTTTGTTGGTGTGTTAAACTCTTGGATTTTACCCATGGGGCACAGTTGTCCAGGACCACTGAAGAACCCATGGTGTCATCTGGGGNATCTCTGTGCTGAATCAACACAGCCCAAAGGCAGAGCAGGACTAGTTTGACACCGTCTGTCTAATCATCAGAACAGCCTAAGGCCCCTCTGTGGGACATCAGCCCCAAAGCCAGTGACTTCAGAGTCGTCACAAACGCCCTGGCTCTCCTGGTGTGCTGTGCACCAGGCAAAGCACCGAGCCCATGTCAGGTTGCTGTCTCCATGCTTCCTCCATCAATAAATATTGACTCAGCCTCTTCCTGTGGTGTTGCCCGAGCGCTGCTGGCTGCCCTTCGTGCAGAGCACCAACTGCCTGGAGTGACAAGCCCGTTCCTGAGCTCCCTCTCACCTCCTCTGAGGGTTAATGGAAACAGGAGATGGGCTGCCAAAATACCAGTAAACAAGGCTCAGCTGCTGGGGAGGGGGGAAGGGTCAAAGGACAAAAATGAGGACAAGTCTGTACGCAGCCCCGGCGGCGGCTGCTGCCACCTGCCCCAGCCCCAGGATGGAAATTGCTGCTTGACTCTCCCTTCCTCCCAGTGAAGGGATCACCCTTTCACCAGACTCTATTTATTTGGGATAAAAAAATAATTCACTGTCTTTGTTAGAGGGCTGCTTCTCCCCTAGACAAGTGTCTCATGAAGGTCCCATGGTTGCAAGCGGTCTCCTGGGTTTTCTACTGTGATGGAGGCACAAGCGGTCCCGCTGAGATGGGGATCAGTTTTTGGAGTCCAACCATAGTGTTGTGTGCTTTGTGATCATGAACATGCCCTGCTATGGCCTCATTTATGCTGGACAAACTCCACTTGAGAATTGCTTCACCAACCACTGACAGGCAGCCACTGCTGGAGTGAGATGTGGGAGCCTTGATGGGACCATCGGCGTCCGCTTGCAAGTGCTCTTATCCCAAGTATCAACCATCTTTCAACAGCGCTCTGGCGATGGGATTAATGGGCATTAGGAGGTTTTGTTCTCTTCCCTCCCGGGGAGGATCGAATGCAGTGAAATATCTCATTTTGCTGGTTGCTTTTGGAAAAATGTGTGGTATGTGTTAATGTTAGAAAGACAAGGTCACAGGAACAGAGCCATGAGACACAGGGCTGGAAAAACCCTTTTAGGACGTAGAGTTCGGTCCACGTTATCGTAGCCCTGTTTGTGCAGTTTACCCACAGCACGTGTGCTGCAAGGCTGTTCGTGGATCACATCTGTTTTCTGGGAAGAAATGTGAAAGAAAAGCCGGGGCTCATGTGTCACTTGTCCTTCAACAAAAGACCAAGTTGGAGCACAAGCTCTGTCTCCTGCACCCACAGGCATTTTCCTTCCTGGGGAGGTTTCGCTCTACTCGAGCAACACAAGTCGTTGCAGATATTTATCCCAGAGCTTTGTGTTGGCCTTTAAGGATGGAGGAATGTGACCTTGAGATGAGCGATGTTTCAGCAGAATTCAGCACTGAATGGAAACCAACTTCAGTTCAGAGGGGACAGCTGTGGGATGGTTTAGGAAGGATGTTGGGAGTATCGTATCCATCACCGTGGGCAAGTTTAAATGCCAAAAGCCGTTTACCCAGCATGAATATCCTTGCTGCTGGCATAGGATACAGTTGCTAACTAAGCCCTTTGATGGACAGAGGGTCCCTCCCATGTGACATTCCTACCAACTGCCTCCTGTACACTTAGGAACAACTTGCCAGCCAGTGACATGTTTCTCTTATGGGACAATTTAACTTTACACTTGCAGGAGGGAGCAGGGAACCAAAAGCTGAATCTGCCAACTGTTGATTATCAAGGTTATATTGCATTTATGCTGGGTTTTTTCCTGCTGTTGTGTTTTAGTTTTATTACAGTCACATTTGTCAGAATATAGCTGGTATGAGCACTGAGACAATTCCCCCTGTGCTTCTCCAAACTGGCAGTTCATGCATTGCTTGTTCATAGCAGCATATTTCTGGAGGACAAGCAATTTTCATCCCTTTAAAAGGACTTGGGGAAAAAGGACCATCATTTCCAGGCAGAAATTTTTCTGCGGTGGATATTTTTGTGCCTGGCTAAGGAGAGACACGAAAAGGTCAAAGAAAATTAAAATCACATGCTCAGAACATTTCAGAGCAGGTGTTTTTCCTATGCCAGAATTCAGTGTTTGGAGGGTGTATCCCAGGAGTTCTGCTCCTGTGAACACTTCACCTGTTTCACTAGTACTGGAGGGTGACCGGTGTCCTAACGCCAGCAGCCCGGTTTGCCGGGACTCAGATGGCTTTGAAGACATTGCAATTCCTGCAGCTAGAAGGAAGCCTCGGGCGAGCACTCGGGTCTGGCTGCTCATCGCTGCATTTCACTTGGCGTGTAGGCTACGGATGAGGAATGCACAGAATTTCCTTTTCCACCCCGTCAGATCCTCTGTCTTGAGCCTGGCCCAGCCCCAAGAGCACAACGGATGCAGCTGGAGAAGGGCAGGTCCAATCTTGCTACTAAGCTCCAGTGACACTTAACCTCCTCTGCCGTGTGATCGGCCAGCAGCTGGAGGTGGATGCTAGTAAGTGGCTGAGCATCAGCTGCTGCCTGTTGAAATGGGAGGTTTGTGGAGGAAGAGAGGTTTATTTCCCAGGCTGGAGGAGGTGATGGAAGCTCTTGTGGGAGAAGGAGGTGACCTTGAATCTGAACAAAGGTGGTTTTCCTGGTTTTGTGTCTTGATTTGTCCATTGGTGTTGGTCTACCAGAGTGGGTAATGGGGCTGTAGGCTTTATGGCTGCCTGCTAAAGGCTGGTTCTGGTGTGAAAACCCACTGCAACTAATTGCAATTTCTTAGTGCAGCAGTAGGTGGGAATCCGTGGGGAGCTTTGAGCTATCAAATGATGAGATGATTAATCCCTTGTGTCACTCCAGGAAAGGCGTTAGGGAGGGACAGTTAGTCCTTTGTGGCAAACTGTCTTCTTGGTGACACCTATGCTTTGTGAGACAACAAGGTTTTCCCACAGGTCTGTTAGCTTGGCCTGGGTTGCAAGGGGAGCTGTAAACATGGGATCAAATTCCGTCTTATCTCATCCCTAAAAATTATTTTTCTTGGCCTAGGATGGAGCACTAACTGGCTACTTTCCTAAAGCAGCTGTACAGCAAAGATGGGTTTGAATGAACCTTTTTCCCTTGAGCTTAGGAACAACTCAAGATGGGTAGAAAACTGCTGTTGCATCAGTGATACAGAAATAACTATAATTCACACCATGTACAAAGATACTGGAGTCTGATTACTAACAGTGATAGCTGTAGTGGTCAAAACTATCTTTATGGCTTCAGGAAAACAAAGGGGGTTTATCCCAAAGAAGCTTCTAAGAAATGAAGAAGAGAGTTTGGTTTTGTTTGTTTTTCTTCCCTCCCCCCCTCCCCGCCCCCCCAGTAGAGTCATCCCAGTGAACAGGGTATAAACTGCTGGAGGAAAGTCAGACTTCAAAAGGCATTAGAAAATATTTCTCTTCCTCCCCTGATTATAGATTTCCTTTATTGGAAAGAACAGTGCCTTGAAAATAGCCTGTAATGAAATTTGGTGCTTAATTAGTCTTAATATTATTTATGTATTTAATTTTGCTGGAATTGTTAAAGACTGCTCGGTTTGAGAGAATTTGCTTTTTTATTTCTTCCTTCTGCGTATTTCCTTACCTTAAAATTATTAGGACTGTCAAATGTTCTCTCCTGATTTTTCTAGGAGGTCTTCCTTGGCTGTATAGAGGCAGGTTTGCCTAATAATGTTTATTAGCTTAATCAAAATATTAACAAAGGCCTCGTTTAAACAAAGTGCTGGCTAGGCGCTGGAATGAAACAACTGTTAACAAAGCCTACGAGTTTCAACTAGAAAGGAGCTTTCCTCAGTCCTCTGGCTTTGTGTTCCTCATGGGTTTGTTATTTTGCTATTCAGGAACCATGTTGATCTCAATTCTCACCTGAATATTTTGCATCAAAAATCAAAGAGAAATCAGAAGTAATTTCTGGGGAGTTTTTTCCAGGTTTCTTTCTCCAGTGAAAATGAATCTAAGCTGGATTCTCCTACATATTGCTGTCTCTGGCCTCTTGGCCAATTATGTTTGGTTGGATTTAGTTTAACCCAAAGCAATCATCAGGTCACGGTGACTCTGGAAACAATTTTTTTAGTTTTTTTTAACTGAACTATTTTCCTCTTGTCTCTTCCCCCCAGTTGCTATAGAGCAAAAGGCTTCAGTTGTCTTTCCTCCAGAGAGAGATGCAGAAGCATGTGGAACAAGCACTGTGCTAATAAAATCCTGTCTTGGTTTAATCTAAGCAAGAATTTTGTTTAAACTCCATTTATTCAGTGACCCCGTGGCACAAGACTGCTCTGGGGGTGGCTCGGGCTATAGGATAGTCCTGGACAGGTCGAGTTGGGGGGCTGAACCCCAGTGGTGGTAACCCAGTGCTAGTGTTATCCCCAGCTCCTGATGCTTTGCTGGCTACAGGGGGATAGAGCAGAGGGGGAAACATGTCTTGGGTCACCTCTGTATCATGAGGAACACCTTTGTAATGTGAGCAGAGGTCACAGCAATGCCTTGTTGACCTTCTCCCTGTGCTGGGGATGCTGAGCAGGTGATGGGGAGGAGGAAGCTGCTGTCCTGCCACTTGACAGAGCATCCCAGGCCATAGAGCAGATCACACAGGTTACATGTGCCATGTCATCTCATCTGCACAGGCAGGTAAGAGCACAGCCCCACCTTACCACTGCCTGGTGTGGAAAATTCCCTCCTAAACTCTGGAGCATATTACAACGATGCAGGATGTACAAAATGGACAGCATTTGAAGTGTTTCCTTATAGGATAATCAGAGGAAGTCATTGTATTAAATATCCATTTGTGTCATTAGCCTTTTATTTGGTGCTTTGTCCAGACATCCTGTTTGCTTCCCCTTGAAGTAATGAATATATTTCCTGTGTGCCGGGTCCGATCCAAAGCTCCTGTGTAAAAGCAAAGCACCGAGCTCAGATCAGTTGTGGACTCACTGGGGAAAGACATCTCCAGACTCTCCTTGTCTGAGGAATTTTGAGGCAGATCTAGAGTAGTGTTTATTAGCTGCACTTAGAACCAGACTCCTCGAGCTATCCTGTCCAGAGGTAATGGCTGGTACAGGGGAGAAGTTTCTGGCATTTGTCACCTCACACCACTGAGGTGGGACGTTGCAACGACATCTCTGTGTTGTCCTGAGTGGTTCAGAGAACTGGTCCAGCTCCCAGGATGCACAGAGCAAATGTTGAGCCATAATCCTGTATATTAGGAGATACAGGAGATTATTGTGTGAAGAATTGAGACCTCTTAATCTTTAAGGTTGGGAAGTGGCAAAGCTATTCCACATCCCTCTCCATTCGTCTCTGCAGTTGTCCCTGAGAAAGGTCTCATTGCCTTTCCTGCAGGAAGGATCAGAGTCCAGGTACTCATTTGCAGTATCTGCTTCATGCCTGCTACCTTAGTCATCCTCAGGAGTTGAATCTGGGATTACCCCAGCTAGCAGCAGCAAAAGCCATTCTGTTTGTGAATCTGTGCCTGGGAAAAGAGGGAGGCTTTGTGTATGGGGTCTGGAGGTGAAGTCATGACATATGGTAATGAGCGGGTTATAGCCACATCCAAGATACACATTAAATGCCATGAGGAATGCTGTGCCAGCCTGTGGGATCCTGCCCCAAGGAACAGCTGGAGGAACTGCATGACCCCTTCAAATGCCTCTTCACCCTTGAGTGCAGCAGGGAGGGCAAAAAGGAAGCTTGGGAAGGGTTAATCAGGGAAGCACAGCCCCTAAGGACCCCACTGTTGTTCCATGCAGATTGGCTTGTTCTTGTTTCTTCTATTGATCGCAATCACTCAGAGCTGTGCCTGTAACAAACTGCCTTAAATCATTGCAACCATAATAAGCACACCTTGGTAAATAATGCATGAGATGTCCCTAAGCCTATATTCATTAGAAGGAAGGTGCATATAGAGTGTGGTGATCATCTGGGCTTGAGTGGGGGCTTGGCCAGTTGGATTGAGATGTAGTAGCTGTTAGGGATCAGCCCTGAACTCAGTTGGGTTTCAGGCAAGCTCCCCAGCCCCTCACCATGTTGGAAATATAGACAGGCTCCTTTTCACGTTCATGAATTTTGCAGGAGATGTTTAAAATGCCTCCAAGGTTCACAGCATAATACAGGTTGGGCGGAAGTGGGCTTGTGGCAAGTCTCCAAATAGCATAATAGCAAGGCATCACAATTAATAGTATTTAATATATCTTAATGACAACAAAACACATAGCAAGTAACAAGTTTTGCCATGAAAGCCTCGTAGCCAAGTTAATGGTCTGGATATTAGAAGCCTATGTTTTAAAATGCAAATTAAAAATGCTTAGTTTTCCATTTGTCTTGAGGAGCCAGAGTGGTGTTACAGTGTGGAGCTTCTTTGAGGTAACTTTGTCTGCTCAGGCTGGGGGTTGGTGTAATCCTCAGCTAGACCTTGCAGCGGGGCAGGCTGAGGTCCTGTAGCCTTCATCAGAAGGTTCCCAGTGCAAATTGCAGGGAAAATTAGTTAGGCAGTAATCTCCAAGCTTCTTTCATCCCAGGGAGATTATTATTTATTAACTATTATTGTTATTTTGTTAAATGACAGCAATGAGGACTGTTTGGCTTTGGTTACGGTCAGAAGATATGGAAGTGGAGGCAGAAACATTCCTGGTGATATCAAACAGCTGTGGATGGTGATGGGTCATTTCACTCCATTATGGTTTCTGGCAAGTAAGTATTAAAGGGTGTGTGAGGGCATCGTTTCTCAGCGATGACTTCATTT
This sequence comes from Heliornis fulica, assembly GCA_013399135.1. Lineage (NCBI taxonomy): Eukaryota > Metazoa > Chordata > Aves > Gruiformes > Heliornithidae > Heliornis > Heliornis fulica. The sequence continues at coordinate 41,467 of VXBZ01004246.1, forward strand.
GGCTGTCTAAACAAACAGTCGTTCCTCACCAGGTGCAAAGGGCCTTGTATTTGTTTTTTCCCCCTTCATGAAGGGAAAAGAAATACCTCAAGTGAAAATAGCACCAGTGGATTGTATCTGCTTGACAGCCCTGGTGGTCTCTACCTCCAGCAAAACACACATGCCGTGAGCCATGGCAGGGAAAACTCGCCCATCTGTGCTCAGCCGCGGTGGGGTGCCTTCGTGGCCAGATGAGTAGGCTCAGAAGCCCAGATCCTCCAACTCTCAGACCTGTTCACACTGCTTGGCTCTGGGCTGTCTATATCCAACAGGCAGGTCTGCTGAGTAGTAGTCACAGTGGGCTGAGTAACATCTGAGCTTGCACAGGGTATGAAGGTCTTCTAGGAGTGGTTGCTAACCCCTGGGGGTAGATATGGGTGCTGGGGATCGGCTGGATTAGAAGATCATCTCAGCTTCACTTTCTGAACCAAGCCAGAGCATGTTATAGATGCAAGCAATTTAAACTTCAGATCCCTAAGTTTAAAACCCTAGCTCTCCTGTTGGCAGCCACATCTTAAACTATCATTAAACTTCTCTACCTTCATCTCTAAAGCTGTATTTTTGTCCTTGATACTTTTCCCGGAAGGCTGCTGCAGAAACTCACAGCTGATGGTTACAGTTAAATAAAAGGTAGAATAGTAAAACTTTTCCTCTCTAAAAATACATTTCTGAATGTCAAGCTCAGTCTTATCTCCAGGAACAGTCTGAAGAGCTTGAGATGATTTTTGGATCCTGGTTTGGGGTTTTGTTTTTTTTTTTTCCAATCAGTTCTTTTTGCTTCTTCCTACTGTAATTAAAGAAATAAATCCCCCAGCAGCTCACCTCCACATAGAGTGGAGCCCCCCCAAAGAAAAGTGATCATCCCAGCTATTATAGCTAAACTATATATTTTTTTTCTCCAGTACTGCATCTGACAAAGGAGAAAAACAAAACAAAACAAAAAAAGAGTCAGTAAACTTTATACTGGCCCAGTTAGACTGGAGAAGGATCAACAAGCCTGGGGGAAAGCAGTTAAATGGATATTACCCAGTCTGCCTTCCTCTTCACACACACTGCTTTGGATGCTGTTTGCCTTTGCAGCGCTCACAGGAGATGTGACATTCTGTGGCCATGGAACTAATAGTCCCGTTGAGGTCCCCTGGAAGTGGAGCCCCAGTATCTGCACCCTAAACAGGGGCACAGGGTGCTGGGGGCGAGTAATGCATCTCTACTGGCCTGGCATCTGGGGAAGGCACCTTCACCCTGCAGGTGATGGTTAGGGCCCAACAGACTTTTTTTTTAATTATTTTTTTCTTTTTTTTTTTTTTCCTTTCTTCCCCCTCCCTTGGTAACCTGAGCCAGAATTTAAGCTGAGGCCTCCAAAGGTGAAAGGCTAATACTCTCGCCTCCCTCCCTGCCACTGAGCCCCCTTGGCTTTGTTAAGGCGATGCCCTAACTTTGGGAAATCGCTCCTGCAAACCCATAAATGATGAATGAAACGAGAAAGCCCCGCTCAGCGTGGGGATAATGCGCTGGCTGCTGGGCTGTTTGCTCTGTGACACTTAGCAAACAGGCTGCAAAGAAAGCTCAGCAAGATCCTGGATAAAAGGAGGGGACAATCAACTGAAAAACTTGCTGGGTTCAATTATGGTCTGGAATTTAATCCTGGTAGGTTTGGTAGGGCTTCCCCCTGCTCAACCATTTGCCCTCAAGGCAAAATCCATTTCACAGGTAGGTTTCTCTGAGGTCTCAGGGCAGTGTGCAGAGGTATTAGGCTCATAAAGGGTTTCTTATTCATAGAAAGCCCTGTAGATACCACAGAAGCTTGTACAGATTACTTCTGGGTGAGGCCATAATGCTGGAAGTGAAAGGGGCTGGGACGTTCTTGTGGCTGGGAAATCTGGGCTGCGAAGAAGAGCGAGGTGGTTAAAGCCTGTAAATAGTTCTCAGCTAATGAAATTGCTGGGTGGGGAAAAGGAGAAAATAGGTCTTTTTCTTTTTTTTTTTTTTTTTTGAAAGCAGATGAGGCAAACATGCCTCCCAACATATTTTCTGCTCATAAAATCCAGTCTGGGTTTCTAGGTGACTAGTGGAGAATACCCCAGGGAGAAGTTTCTTAGGGTTTCCCACAGTTGGTAGATTTGAATAACTGAATGGAAGTGCTGAATATCGACCTTATCTCACACAGAGCATGGCTTACCCCATCCCACCTCTCCTGAGGCTTGTGTATGAAGCAAATGTGAAAGCCTGGCAGCCCTTCAAACTGGGAGACCCGTTGGTGGGATCCAATGTGCATCAAGAGCTATTATGCTATTATTTTACAATCCAGTCCGATCTCCTGGCTGTCTCTGCTTAGGTCTCAGCTCTGCTTTCGAAGGCCAAGTGTTTTCCTGGTTTATTGGGGCTGCCTGTCTTCTTGCAGATCTATCTTCTGTAGATGGATTCTTCACCTGTTGGCTGGGATTTCAGAGGACCATTCATACTGATCCTCCTCCAGGTCTTGTTATTTCTTTCTTTTGCTTTATTTTTAAACATTTTTTTTAATTTCTAAGCAGCAGTTACCTCTGGAACTCAAATTCTCTGGTGGTCTTGGGTTTGCCTTCAGCTCTGCTTATGGTCTTGCTGTGCTTTGTAATAAGTCAGTGAGTGAAATGTGTTATCAGAGGCACAGAGAGGTTCAGGTGTTGAGATGGATTTTCTTTTCCTTGCTGGCCACGCTTTGCAGAACTATGATGTGCCTGCAGACAGTGAGGGTTCGAGCAGGAAAAAGGGCTCCTTCTTCCTTTCACTGTGGGGGATGGATCTGGGAGTGAGCAGCAGTCCTATTAAAATTATTTTGAATATTTCTGCCTGTGTCTTTGAGGTAGATAGGCTAAAGTAAGTATTATTGCATTATATTATATGCACTAATTATAATTCCATTATTGCTTATATGGAAATAAGTATTTGGATCCCATCTAAGCCTTGATGTGAGCAGAGTCATTGCAATGACATCAAACTGGAAGAACGCTTGGTTTACATGAGGCTTTTTCCTTACTGGCTCCTCTGTCTCTACTGGGATTCAGACCAGTTAATCCAGTGTGTGAATGATATCCTGGTACATTGCTGCAGTCTAAAACAGTATAAGGTTCTTACCAGTTGTAAAGTGAATATCAAGTCCAGGGAAGCCTTGACTGGCAGTGCAGGGAACCCAGGTAGGTTAAATGCACTAGTGCTGCTTTGTGTGCAGGGAAAACTTAAATCTAGGTATCAAACTTGACATGTTAATTGCTGCTGTTAAAAAGCAGCTATACAGAAAATAAGCAGTCAGCTGATCATCCCTGCGATATAAGTGGGCCCTGGGATGGAGAAGATGCAGATACTTTTCCTGTTTGCAGCCTGTGCTCTGGTGAGCAGGCGGCGATGCTGGAGGGACAAACGGCCCAGCGATCGCTTAGCGCTGTGATTGAATTTAATATTACTCATGCACCCATGCAAACTGGTGGCCACACACGTGAAGGTGCAGGGCAGTGCCTGTATCCTTCCCACTGTGCAGAGGAAGGAAAGCTGCTGATGCGAGTGGAAAGAAGTTCAGAGGAAGGAAACGGCACGTGGCTGCTTCCAGAGGGCCAGGCGTGCACAGGCAGGATGGCTGATTGTGGCTGTGATGAAATCTGGTGATAAATGTATGAAAAGGAGGGGAGCTCTTCTGCAGATGCACAGGTCAGGTGTGAGCATCTGAGAAAACCCGCCACATCTCAAGGATTAATTAACACAGGCTGCCAGTCTCTGTAAACACAAGCTGCTCTTGTGTTTGTGGATGGAAGGAGCTGTAAATGAAACACAACAAACTGTGTGGCTGACAAGTGAAGAGATAGTTTTATTAATCAAAGTCTGGAAAAGATCATTCAGTGAGCCAGTTTCAGACCAATCTTGCCAGACGTGGGACTATCCAGTCCCTGTTGCTGGCAGAGATTCTAGGCAGTCTCACCAGTTGCTCTTGCCTTTGCCACATGCCATTTGCTGTAGCTGTTCTCTTTGGTCTTGCTCATGGTTATTTTACCATAAGGGCCCGGTTTTGCTTCCCAGCGTGGCTGTCCTCATCCCCATTTACAGCCAAACCACCCAACCACACCAGACTGGGCTCCACTGTACAGAGTCTCCTCCAAAAAAAGCCAGGCAGTTTGCAGAATGGTCCAGTGTGAGCAAATCTGACACCTGCCCTGTCTCCAGCTTCTTGAATCTTGGCATCCCTCTAGCCCAGGATTAGCCTAATCCCAGATTTCTGTTTGCTAATGTATGTTCTAAAACCAGTTCTAGTTGGGCTCCAACCACTGAGGCTACCTGTATCCTGTTCTATACTAACTGATATTTCGGAGCTTGTGGGAGCTGCTAATGTCTGTTCAGGGATTTAGCAGAGGATGACTTGTGCTCTGAGGAAGAGACTATATATTCTGTACATCCCTCCTGCCCTAAAGCCATTGTTTTATCTTCAGTTCTATTTTATTCCCCCCATTAGACACTCTGGGAGGACAGATATAAATTAAAAGCAAATTATGCAACCCGATACCATCAGTCAACAGACACCTATCTCTGCCCACATAGCCCGAATAAATGAAACCACCATCACATCTGACTGCAGACTATGGAAGAGCTGAGGGGTGGATTTGAAGGTCAAAGCACTCGGATACTGTATCCATCATGCCTTTGGGCAGATTTTGAATAGTGCTGCATCAAGCAACTGCCTTTCCCTTCGTGGTTGTGCTTGGAAAGGCTGCAAGTTTCATGTGACAGCTCCTGGATCAAAATGCAGAAGTAGTGGCATGAAATTCCCTTCAGAGGAGAGATGGATGATGTGTGTTTCTGTTTGCTGCACCGAGCTCTGGACAGTCTGGGATCTGCTTCCCCTTACCAGGAATGTTCTTTCCTGTAGCCACTCCGTGAGCGTGTGGGGAACACTGAGGTCTGGAGGATGGGGTACAGGACATCCATTCCTCCCTTACTGCAGGGAGGAGGTGCACGGTGCCACTGTTCTCTGCATCGACACCAGGTACGTAACTCCCTGCTCCCCAGGAGCTCAGCTTCACCCGAGCTGGAAATCAGAGTTGGCTGCATCTCATTTCCACCCACTTTCTGACCGGTGAGAGCTCCGGTGTCTCTGGATCCACCCAACACCGAGTGCTCCAACCAGCCGCCCCCTCCTCCCAGCTGCAGTTCGCCAGCACCTCTGTAAATGCGGCTCCCTGTTAAGTCTGTGCTTGCAAAGCTTTAAAAGACTCCAGACGCTGGACCCCGACTGCTTGGGGCTGTGCTGCAACCAGCTGGGGGCCGTTTATTGCCGCAAAAGGCCGTCTTTAACTGCAGGAGTAGCCAGGCCTGGCTGATCTTTCATGGGAGGCAGGTGAGCACGGCAGAAATCCTTTCCTCCTTTCTTCTGCACAAGGATTTGAGATCTCAGGATGGGATCCCCCATGTTGTGCTTCTGTCTTCTTCTCTACAGAGAGGCAGAGTTATATTTTCCTCTGAAAACCCACTGATCCTCTGGGGATGGGCAACCCCAGGCCTGTCCTGAAGCTGCATTGTATCCCACGGTGGAAGGTGAGACATAAAATTAGTCAACTGAAGTAACTAGTGGAAGATGAGTGTGAGCTCAGGGGTTCAGTTTGAGGACCCCAAGAAGCAGAGTCCTGGAAACAGGTCTCCAAGGGGCTGGGGACAGCTTCCTGCATGGCCTGCCCTCCATCTGTACCTGCCAAGCTTCTCTCTCCCTCATTTAGTTGGCTATGCACTGAGAAGCCATCTTCATAGATTGTCACCGTTTCTGGTTGTTTCCTTCCTCACAGTTGCTTCTGTGGCCATGCAGTAGGAGCAGGAGGGTGTTTTTTCTGTGTGGTTGAGAGGAGTATCCAAGGTACTGCCTCCTTCATATGGCTAAAGGGTGCTGATGGGTGACGTGGGTGGGAAATATGACGGGTGAAATGGCTGGGAAAAGCTCAGATTCTCTTTAAATCACCAAATCCTCTGTTCTGTGACATCCACATAGCGTCACTGTGTGACTTTGAGGCACCCTCTGACCAGAGCTCAAAGAAAATCACTGCATTTCAGGTTGCCTGGATAACTTCTCCAATGACAAGCCCAACCTCCTAATAAGGCTGGAAGGATATTACCGCATTTCCCAAGCGTGCCCAGCTTTTGAAATGACATTTTCCTGGTATTAGGAGTTCTGGAAGCTGAAACCAGCCAGAAGATCACTATCTTTAACTGTATCACGAGGACTTCTTTTGGGAAAAGGCATCTGTAGGATGAATTGTTGTAGGTGCAGGCATGAAGTGTTGAAAATCAGCTGGGGGCAGAAGATATGAAGGAGGGTGTGTCTTTGGGTGTGCTGAAAGAAAATGTTATCTCCAAATTGCTTATTAAAAACGTCATTTTAATGTCCTGATTCAGATCCTGTTTATTCCAGGAGCAGCTCCCCTGAAGCAAAGCTCGTGCCCAGTGACACAGCAGTACCAGCCAGCGGGGCTGCAGCAGGAGGAACCTCAGGGCAAATTTAAGCCCTGCATCCTGAGCTCCTTACTGTTTTGGAGCACACAGCACTTTTAACTTGCCCTAAAGAAAAGCCACATTTGAGGGATTTTCTCTGTCAGTAGTGACCGTAACCTCCAGCTCTTGATTCATTGGTCTACCTGGCTTTGACTATCAGCTGGGCAGTCCTGGCTCTGCTGGTCTTGAGAGGCTGTGATGCTGCTTTGGCACACTTTGGAGGCAGTTCATGAGTTGTCATTCACTGTTCAAAACCCTCATCTAATAAGCTAGTAGCAAAGCAGCTTCCAGAGCTGTACTCTATTCCAGCAACTCCCTTTGCCAAGTAGAAATTACACTATTTTCCAATTTCATTATTACCTCTGTTTTTTATTATAGCATCATTAGAGTGAGAAAACTGGAAAGGAAGTGGAGATTGTATAATAGAGGAAATAGTGAATTAATACCTCTACCATATGATGGAACGGTGCAGAGCTGTGACAGTGTCAGAAAAATATAGAGCAAATAAGCCATGCTGGCTGGAGGAGGATGGGACTCCTCTACTTGCTCTGAGGAGTATTAACTTGCAAAAAAAATATTCTTTAGAATTGTCAGATTTCCATTTTCTTGCATGCACATGTGCTTGCTTGTGAATCAAGCTATCACAGGGATATGGCGGGGGGGGGAGCTTTTATGGTACGTAGATGGGCTTTAGCACATCAGCAGAAGAAAGCTGATTTATTGCCTGAGAAGTCATGTCAGGGCATTTTAAGGAAGGGGCTACGTATGACGATAGCAAAGAATTGTCTATTCCTTACCACGTGGCTCTCCAGTGCTAAACCCTGAGAAGTGTTTATTAGCTCTTGAGCATTTGTAACTACCGGCTTCAGTGGGCTGGGGTCTGAATAGGAAAGTACAGCTCACAACAGACAGGAATGGGGGGGGAGATTGTTTTGGGTTTTTTTGTTGGGTTTTTTTTTAATTCTGAAAGGGTAGGCAATACTAAGAAGTGAAAAGCTAAGTGGAGTTTGTCATTTTTGTTTGTTTGTTTGGGTTTTTTTGTTTGTTTGTTTGGGCTTTTTGGGGGTTTTCCCCTGGCGCTTTTCAAATTTTATCTATAGTTTCCATCTCGCTGACCTTACACTGACATATACAAATCAGACAAATAACCTGTTACTTGCTGTGCACCCTGAATTTTCTCGCAGAGCATGAAAATTCAGTTCATATAATACAAGGAGATGGCATTGCTCACGTTATCTCTGCGTGCTCGGGTAAGAGCCTTTGTGAAATGTGTCCCTTAAAACCCCATTTTGTTTGTAGCAATACCAGAAAGTAATTAACTGTGGGTATGTATCACTTTTATTTTGACGCCGTCTTTGGAGAAGTTAAGTGATTAGTGAGAGTAAACAGCTCCGGAGCACAAACTGTACGTGTTTGTTGTCAGACCTCAACAAGTGCGCTCTGAATAACAGCTTGTTATACAGTTCGCTGGCTTGCAAATAGACGCAGGTTTTAGAAACAACTTGTTGTTTATGTATCTTCTGATCATTTTGAACGCCTGACAGCTCTGCAATAAAGATGCCTCTTAGCTGAGTAAATGTCTTCAAAGGAGCTGCAGGCAAACTGACGGCGAAGGGGAAAACACAAATATCAGTTTGAAAGCATCAACGAGCAGCGAAGGATGAATTTTAAAGTATAAAATCCGGATTATTCTTTCTAGAGCCTCTTGAAGCTTTAAACTCTCTGCAGCCTGTTGAGAGCAGAATGATCTCTGAATTCCTGCAAGGAGGCCAGTGCCGGGGTGGAGGGATGCAGCTGCTTCTCCAGCATGAAGCAGCTGGGCAAGGCCAGAAGGGATGCTGAGAAGTGTTTTACATCCACCTGAAAATGCAAGGAGGAGGTGGAAGGAAGCTGGTCGCCGTGACCTAAACCTCACACTCGTCTGCAATGAGTCCCTGGAAAAGCATCAGCTCTTGGGCATGTTTCTGCTGCGACTGCAGAGATCGGTGCGGCAGGCTGGGACGACCCCCAGCAATGCTTTGAAGGTCCAAGAGTTATATAGGAAAATTATGGGATGTGAAATAAAATGCTAGGCAATCGATGAAAAACATGCATTTATTGAGATGTTACAGTCAATTGCATGGCTGTTAAACAGCTATAACTATGTATTAAATAATCAGTTCAGCTGGTATTTATTTAATATAATCGTAGCCTATTAAACCTGAATTAAGTACAGAGTTAAGTGTCTCTGGGACACACAGCTGAATACGGTGCCAGGAACATTTTATGTTGCCTGAAACCCTTTGTGGAAAACTCCCACAAACACAGGCTTTGCTAAACTGTCCTTTGCTTGACAGGGAGACACGCAATGAGATGTTTAATTTTGACCTGCACTGCAGCAGAGTTATCTAACTATTTTCACCTAGACCAAGATTTAACATAGATGAATAATATCTATAGATCAAAAATACATGACTGACATTTTGGAACTCTTCCTTTACAGATTTTTTTTTATGGTTTATTTTGCTTTACTTGCACATCTTTGCTCCCCTGATTGCCTGATACTTATGCAGTTATTCACACCAGCATAAAGTGAGTCCAAAGTAAATGTAAAACGCTGCTAAATCAACACAGAATTTGCTCTGACCTGGCTGGGCTTACAAATGGGAGATGTGAATAAGGAGCAACTCTCACTCTGGAAATGCGAGGTCAGAGGACCCAAGGGGATGTACACTCCTCAACTCCTACCAGCTTCTTGTTTTGTTTCTGCCAGCTCATGGAGGTTAGTGCCCAGGCTGGTGGGCATGGGCTGTTGGTGTGAGTTACTCAGTGTGTACTCAAGTGCTGCTCCGAAGGGCACTGATGCCAAACACCTCGGAGTTAGCACGCACTGATACCTGCGATGCAACTCCTGTCTGTGACTTGCTGCCATGGATGTCTTGGGTTTGGGTCAAAGTATTTCTGGTTTTGCTTACTTTATGCCTCTTCTTTCTCTTTTTTAGCAACAAATGAAATCAAACAAAGATTCTTGTCTTTCAAAGTAAATATCCAGACTGAATGGCACATAAACTGCATGTGGTGTGCATTATAGATTTAATTTCATGAGAGCTTGCAAAGGAAAGCTGCTGAGGTCAGGGTAGACCCTCCCTTGTTAGCCCTCAATGCCAGGGCTGTCTGTGGCACATTACATGCAGATTATTTGCATTTATTTTACCAGGCTGTGTGACCTTCCTGAGCCGAGATGTCATTTCACCATTCCCAGCCTGTGGGAGGGCTGTTGAGAGCCGATGACAATTCATTGTCCCCATCAGAGATGACTCCCCCGATAGTGGCAAGCGGAGAGGAGGCAAGTGAACCCACGCGGGGTGTGATCCTGCCACCCAAAGCCTCTCCCACCTTGCAGCAGGGGGTAGGAACAAGCTGGGATTGCGCTAACCGGGCAGATCCCGGTTCCTGTGGAACCTGAATGCCTCTGTGTAATGAATGCTGCCGCTGCAATCCCCGTTCCCCTCCCTCCGACTAATTAGCCCGCGTTTAACACCCAGACAAAACCCTGCTGCACCTGCACCTCCTTGGGAAGCACAATGCCGGGACAGCCAACAAAGGGGCATGGCAGGGACCCCGATGCGCTGAAAGCCCTGCCATCCCTGGCAAGCATTACTTTGAAAAAGGATGATAGAAAAGAGAGGGGGGGAAGAAATAAAAGAGGAGGAGGAGATTCACTCACTTGGACTTTTTCACTATTGGAGAGAATGGGTGAAAGGCCCATAAAAGCGGCTTAATAAAGAGGAGAGGGAGAACAAGGAGAGGGGAAGTGCAGGGCAGGCTGAAAGGAAGGAAGGCTTTCCAGGTTGTATTGTCCCCTTCGCCCTCCAGAGATTCTTAGTCAAGTCTCAAAAGCCGTGGATGACATCAAGTTGATTGGTTTTGCCGAAGCCGTTAAAAGTAGCGGCTGGAGAATCGATGTGGCCATCTTCTGAGCAGGACCCACTTGTTAGGAGGACAAATGAGTCTCATTCATGGGCACTACAAAAGGGGTGAGCTCTGCTTTGATGTGGTGATGGATGGCCCCTTCACCTGTTCCTACCCTTGGGAGGAACTGTGCAAGGCATTTTCATCCAGCTCTCTGGCCAAGTTCTTCCTAGAAACAGCCATGGTTCAGCAATAGGTGAAGTTATTACTTTTGCAAAAATTGCCAAAAAGTCTTTAACGAGAAGAATATAGGCAATTTTCTACCTCACATCCAGAAAGGTAGATTTATTCCTCTCTGCCCAATACACAGATGGAAGGAAATAACATGTGGGATTTTATGGCCAGGTTGGATGACAATTTGGTTCACTTGTTAGGGCGTGACTTTTAGAAGATGCTGCTGCTTTGTGATAAAGCGAGGTTAAATCTCAGATGTTCCACACAGGAGGATTTAGGTTCCCATGCTGATTGCAGTTGATGTAGGCAGCCACAAGAGAGAGTGGAGTGGGGTGCACTGCTCACGGTCACCTGCAAGACGACCTGAACTGCTAGGATTGTGTGATAAATGAGCTGTGCTACAGGAGGGAAACCAGCCTCAGGATGGTTTAGCCACTTTCCTGAAATTGCTGAAAGAGTAAGTGTAGAGCACAGCTATAGATCTCAGGAGATTCTTATTTCCAGGCTAGTGTGGCTGTATCTTTTGTCATAGAATCATAGAATCATAGAATGATTAGGGTTAGAAGCGACTCCCAGAGTTCATCCAGTCCAACCCCCCTGCAAGAAGCAGGGACACCCCCAACTAGATCAGGTTGTCATCTTTTCTTGTTATTATTTGTATGGGATGGAAGAAGCATGAAGCCCAGTCAAGATAATGGGTCTGCTGTGCAAGGGGCTGTATTCCTCCTTGCCTGAGTTGGCACATTCTGATCCACTATTTTGTGCAAAAATCCTGAGAGGGATCTTATTGGAGTGAGTCTGTTCCATGTGGATGAACTCTCTGGATTAATATCTCAACAATGTTTGCCCTTAGGAGATCTGGGATGACCTGAGCACATCCACATCACCTTCACAACACCCCCAGGAACACCAAGGCATCACAGACATGGGTGGGCTGTGCATGAGTGACCAGTCACAGGGTGGTGCCCATGTCGGTGGGATGTTTGGCAGCTGGGACTGGGGATAAACAGTCAATTAGGAGATTGCTCATAAAAGCAGAAGTAACAGTCATTACAGGCTTCAGGCATAGCATGGTTGATCTCAAAACATGAGCAGAATACATTCAGGCTTAAATAGGAGAGTGATCAGAAGGTCAGCCTCAACAAGAGTCCCTAGGAGTCTAATATGCTGGACATAAATTAATATCAACAGTTCAAACACCTCGAAAATTGGAAGTAAATTACTTCAGACACTTAAGACAGATGGTATTCATGTGCCAGGCAGAACCAGAAAGCCCAGCTCTCAGGGCAACACCAGTTCCTCCCTCTCCCACTAGCTGGACCATAGCAGTGATATGGTAGGACTATTGCTTGATGCTGATGTGATTTCCTGAAACTCCTGGAACAGGAGACGAGAGAAGGAGAAAATAATCTGTGTCTGGGAACTGATGATTTTTCTGAAAATATTGCTTCAGTTTTATCCAGAACATGAGCCACAGAGAGAAAAACTAACCCAGTCTCCTGCTGTGTCCTCCTACAGTGATATAAATATGGCTGGAAAATGTCTGTACTGTTTATTACTTTGAAGTCAAACGTGCACCGGTTATTTTCAGAAACATGGGAGAAGTAATGCCTTCTGGCTGGCTTTTTGTTGCTAGGTCATCTGACAAATTTCCCTTTCCCTGTCCCCCTGCTTGTATATACACGTGGAAACGCCGACATGGATATTTTAATGTGTATGTTAAAACTAGATGAAACGTTGGTGTGCTGTTTGGAGATGTGTGGCACAGAAATAAATCACTAAGGAGAGCAAGGAAGGAACATGTGCTGCTCTCTGGCAGCTTTGGTTTACTCAGGGCTGCCCAACGAAGCAGGGCACAGCTCCTGAGCAAGCAGGCATGCAGGTGGATGAAGGTCAAACCCTATGGGCAAAAAGACCATCCGCCATTTTCCTGTGGGTTTGACAGGGGATTTAAGGGGATTTTAGGGAGTAGCTGGAGGGGGTTCAGCACTGACAGCTTCAATTGGGGAGAGGGCTAGCAGCAAGGAGAGGGGAGAGGAGGGTTGTTTTCTCCATTTCCCCTGGTGCAGCTTATAACCATTTCCTCCCATCCTGTCACTTGTTACCTGAGAGAAGAGTCCAACCCCACCTCTCTGCACCCTCCTTGCAGGTATTTGTAGAGAGTGTTTATGGCTTCCTCTCAGCTTCCTTTTCTCAAGACTCTCCCAACTCCCTCAGCTGCTCCTTGTAGGACTTGTGCTCCAGGACATCAGCTCCAAACAGCCACCCAAAGTGAATGGAGACTTTAAAGAAAGCACGAGGTTAACAAAGATTATTGAGCTGTTTTGTTTCCCCACACATTGGATCGCTGTTATTTGCTTTCTAACCCTTGTGATTAGATTAAACTAAAAAAGACCTTGAAAAGTGACTTAGGTCTATCCAGGGCCATGAAAAGTGGAGGTGCTGTTCTCAGCAATGATATTAGACTTTGCCAATAGCAGAAGACAACAGGGACTGATCCTGATGCCTGGATGCCACCTGGACAAGATGTGGACTTGATGCCACCAAGGGCAAGCTAGCTCTGTGTGAGGGCAGCACCCCCTCCCCAAGCTTTCCAAATCTCTGCCTTTCTCAGAAAGCTGGTGGAGTCCTTTTCTGTGATATGGGGGCAAGGCTAATTGTACACTGAAATGACAGAACAGCTATGTGCAAAGCTCCCCAAGAACATGGGCTGCTCATTACACTCATTATCCCTGTCTTTCCAGACACAAAATGGATGGACAACCGTATGGCCCCAAGAGGGTTTTGTGCACAGATCTGCACACTGACAGAAAGGAGCTGTAACGGGGAGGAGGGCAGGGTCTGGGGTTGTCTTAATTGAGTGTTAATGGGTCCCAACTGGGAGACAGGCTCAGCTGGGTGCCAATTACCTCAGTTGATAAGAAGCTCTGATTGGGTCCTTGGAGGAAGCTGGTTCTTCACTGGGGAGGATGGAAAGGGAAATAGACCTTGCTTAGAAGGGGGGAGGTTTTAGTTATTGATTTTTTGTTGTTATGATTTGGAAATTTGCTGCGAAGCGAGTGGGAAGGATTGAAAGCTCAAACACCACCAAGAGCTGTGTGTCTTGGGGGTGAGGCTGCAGTGGAGCAGCTGCAAACGGTCAGAAGAAAGTTTCCCAGGGCAGGTAGGAGAAAGGTGCTTCCTGACAGGCATCTGCTTGTTCAACTACTCGTAAGGAAAACTAGAGCAGCATCTTTCTGCTTTTGCTGTGGTGTTTCTCTAGCAAGCAGGTGGGGCTGGATGGGTGGTGCATGGAAGCTCCAGGCTGTGGGGAAGGTGGTGGTGTGGCTTTGGCTGCCTCCTTGCTCAAGAGGTGCAGAGCTGCCTGTGTGGGTTAGAGGGGTTTGTGGGTGCTGGAGGTAAGTTCCCCAGACTCCTGCCCTAAGATATGGCTCATCTGTAAGTTAGGGTGAAGATGCCTATTAGAGCTTGGAGTATCTCTATATTTGCAGCAGTATGAAGTGTTGGGCTCTGCTTTAGTGTTGTGTGAAGAAATGGAGTCAAGGGAGAGCAGCTTTTTTTCTATATATCTTTCAGCATGCTGGCAGTACTGATGTGAATGACAGGTTTTGCCTTAAAATAAGAGGGTTTCCTTCCTCCTGGGACTTGGTTGCTACAGCTGTTGATTGCAGTTGGACTAGCTGGGTCCAAAGAAAATTGGAACTTTTGGTTGCCTTTCGGTCTGTCAGTTAACCCTTTGTAAGTAAGAAGGAAACTGAGTCACAGAGAGGTTGCATACTGAACACGGCCCAGTGAGTCTAAATTAGCTCCATTCTGCCAACTAAATTGAGACTAACCACAAAAGCACATCTGGGGGTTTTGTTTTGATGAAAATCCTAGAAACTCTTCTTTTGTTTGCCAAATTGATCCATGGCCCTGACTCTATTGAGAGATGGCACCTTTGGTGTCTGGGAGCCCTTTAAATCCTTCCCACAAAGGGTTTTCCTTTCTTGTGGGAGGAAGGAGTGCAGCAGGCATTATACTGCCTTGCTGCAGTGTCAGGCACTGGTAATAACCTCATTAGAGGATCTCCTCTTCCTCCCTCTCTTTCTCCCTAGGACCATAAAGCACTAGCAGATGTGGAGTCAGCTTCCAAGTGTGGCTCACCTGCTCTTTGCAGTCTTGATGCAGCTCCAGGGAGCTCTTTCAAAAGCCCTTGTAAATGTATCAAAGGGATGATTGGATGTTTTTGTTAGAGTGGGTGTGTTGCCCAACTTGGTTTTTCTGGCCTAGGCTTTGTGGCGTTGCTAAAGTGTTATTCCTTGAGCAGCAAATGTACCTGGGCAGACCAAGGGTCTAGTGTGTCTAACACCCTGCCTCTGAGGCTGCAATTTCATACTGGTTAGTACTGGCCTTGTTCACTGGACCAGTCAGTGATCTGTCTGATCTGGATTGCCCCTTGGCAGGTACGGAACTTGCATCAGTTTTACACTTGTGTGTGGAGACACTAGGAATGTGGGAAGTTGGAGGATATTTAGTGCAATGCCTAACACAACACAGACACCTAATCTGTCAGAATTCATCTGCCAGCTTTTTTTTATCTGGAAGAATTATTTTTTTTATTGGAATGGTATTCTATGCTATTTTTTTGTTGTGTCTTTGAGCTATGACTGGGGCAAAAATGCTGGACTTGATGCTTTTTATCTTTTCATCACAGTTTTAGATGGCAAATAGTAGCTGCTTTGGGAAAGGATCAGGAAGGGAGCAACTAATCTCTCAGGTGTTTGGTAAACAAGACTGGCCATCACCATATGAATTTTATCTGCCTCTGCTGGTGAACGAGGAAAAGTACAGCAGAGACATCGAGGAACCCAGCACAGCCTCATCCCTGAGTGCATGCTGCTGACTTATCAGCTTTTAAATTGCTGACAAATGACAAGCTCCCATAATGATCTGGTTCAGAGGGTACCTTCTTGCAGAAACACAGGGATGCTCCTGGCAGGGTCATTACTGGAAGTCGTTAATCACTGATTTGATATTCAAAGCTGATGGCAAAGTCAAAGCAGGTCAGCATGCTAATGGTCATCAGCGGTGGATACGACCAATTTCCACAGAATTATTGTCAGTGCAGGCAGCAATAAGCAGCTCAGAAAAGGCAATCTTTTATTTTTAAATGGGAGCCAGTATGGGGTGGGCTGTAGGGGCAGAATGAACTGCTGCCTGACAGGAGGCAGATTTGCTTCTAATTGGGAGAGGAGAGCAGTCAGGAGAGATGCAGCTGTAACTCCAGGGGCAAGCGACATTTCCCAGCTGAGCCCATTTGCTGTCATTTTTGACTGAGAAATTAGACAAGGTAATGCTTCTGGGTAGCACAAGGGAGCTGGTGTGCATAATGGGTGAGCATCACTTGGGCGTGAGCCTGTGCTAGTGACTGGAGAGCTCTGCTTGCTCCACTGCAGGAGCTGGGCAGAGCATTGTGTTGCCTAATTTAAAGGTGGAAAACGAGCACTGGGAGCTCTTAAGTCATTGCTCAGCCCTTGTCTGGGGCACACTGTCCAGGAAGGCTACAAGATGCTCCTCTGCATCCAGTACCACTGTTTTCTGGCAGCCCTAGAGACATCCCAGGAATAATTAAGGCAGGTGTGTTTTCCCATAGTCCCACACAGTGGTATGGAGGTACCATCTGGAACCCAATTGATGTAAACCATTGGTTTGCTAACACGGACAATTTGCTGTGGACCATCTTGTTTGTGTTTGGTAGTTTCCTGCTCTGTTAAAGCAGCTGAGTCAGTTTTCCATGAATGTGAGTTTTAAGGTATTTTGATATTTAGTTTTATTTTTTTTTCAGGCTCCTTAGTGAGTGGCTTTCCCTCAATGTTTTTCATTTAGCTTCTTTAAAAGAGAAATGTGAGCACTGATTCTGACCAGTAGCCAGAAGAGGTGCTGCCTCATTATGGCTCAGAGCACTGAGGAATTCAGTTTGCACTTATTCCTGTGCTCATGGTTGAGGAGCTGCTTTGCTGATGCCTGTGCAAAATCTGAACAAACAGACTGTGTCTGCCTTGTAAACCTCACTGTCTAACTCCATCTGGTTATCTGACACTTTTCTTTGGGGAAGAAAGTCTGGTGGTGTGTTAGGGATTAATCGTTACTCTGAATTATTGACTCACGGTATGTGAATTTGAGACATCTTGAAATTATTTCTCCACAAAAGCATATGTGGTATGAGAACAATACCTCTGGAAATGGAGAGAGCAGGACAGCAAGCGCTGTTTGATCATGCTGACCTTTGCCAAAGGCAGGTTTCCATCTGGGGATGAGGCAGAAGCTTCATCACCCTTCATTTCTCTGCCCTGTGCTCGAGTTGCGTGGCCTTTAGCTGGTGGAAGTTTTAGTGAAATGGACACACATGTACTAGGAATTGGACTTGAGACCAGCAATTAATTTCACATAATACCTTTGTTGTCCCTGGCTTGGACCAGATTTGAACTGGTGACCTGGGGATGAAAGTCACCACAGTCCCTTAATAGTCCCCTGAGGCAGGCAGGCAGTATTCTTGCTGGCTGTGCTAAAAACCATGGCCAGGCTATTTGCCTGCCTCCCTCAAGTTTAACCCTTTCCCACCCCACCCCTCCCACCCCCCTNGGGTGTGTGTGTGTGAGCTGAGCAAGTCCTGGAGTGCTCTGGTTTGCTTGATTCTCTGGGTACAGCTTTGAGGGCACTGCACCGAGTGGAAATGTATTTGCTGGAAAAGAAAAGGGAGTTTTCATGACTGGGAAACCTGTAGCTGGCATCCAGTTGTAGGGCACAAGGCTCTGCCTGGTTCCTTCCATTCTTTACACAGTCCTTAGCATTGCAGCTCCCTACATGGTGGGATGAACTGGAAAGCAAATTCTCAGCATCTGTGGTGTTGTAAGTCTGGGTGCAAACACAAGGAATTACACTTTCCCATAACACTCAATCCTCTTCCATATGTAGACTAGGAAAACCCCTTTGGCCTTGCACCTTTCAGACAAGATACAAAGTCATCCATTTTTCCTGTCTTCTGTGTTGCTGCTCCATAAACATGGAACTCCAGAAGCCAATATAATGCTGCCATGCCCCTGGGTGTGTTTCTAAATGGGGGTAGCCAAACCTGAATGTATTCCTGAACATCTCCCACTGAATGGAACAGGCAGGGAGTGCCTGTTTGCCTGTTACCTCAGCTTGTCTTTGGCCTGGAATATGGCTCCCTGCTTCCTCTTGAATGAGGCCCTAACTGGAACTGATGGAGACTCATCCCATCTGATGACCAACATGCAACCTTGGTGGTATCAGTAGCTATCATCCTCTTCCCACCAGCGTCCAGGCATTCCCTGGGATGAGAAGTAACCCCTCAGCACTGGTGAGTAGTTGTGCCTCTGCTTCCAGTGAAGGACCATGGTTTGTGCTGTGGCCTCACCAGCGGTATTTGTGAAGTCTTGTAGCCGCAGCCACACGGTGGGGTTCTCTGAGGTGTGTTTTATGAAGCCTAAAATCCTTGTCAGAGGAAGGAAAAGTGAGCTAGATCCTAGGGGAATAGCACATTTTGGTGCTACCCAGGAAGAATCTTGCCGTGGTCTGGAGAACACGGAGAAGTGACGGGCGTGCTTTGGCAGTAGAAGGCAGCAGTGAGGTTTGTGCTGCAGAAAACTCCCACCCTGGAATGTGAAGGATTTTATGGGCACTAATAAATTAAAGCTCATATGTTGACTCTAAAAACGCAGCGGTAACGAACCAGCCCGAATTTACAGATAAGGGGAGCGGAGCATGGAGCAATGTGCCTGTTTCTCCAAGGTCACAGGACCATCCACAGTATGGGTGGGATGATACCCAGGAGCCCATCTCTCCTGCACAATGGCCTTACCTTCAGTCTCTTGTTCCGTGCCATGACATACCCAAATATTTTCTTCCCAAACCCTCCCTCTGATTTTCATCTCAGCAGTACATGAGGTGCTTGGTTGTCTCTGCCTCTTCCTCAGAAAGTTGTGCTCTCTGTCGTAGCCTGGCATTCGCTTTCCAGAGGAATGCCTCTCCCCTGGGGAAAAAATGTTCTGGAAATGAGGAAAAATGCTGAAACCTCCATGTGTCCCACTGTTTTCCAGAGCTGTGGCTGCTCAGCAATCCCCCTTCAAGGGCTGGCTGCCAGATCAGCGACATGAGTTGATTAGGAGGGGGGATGCGTTTCTGCAGGTCCCATGCTGAGGAGTGTGCAGGCAGGCAGGAGCTCTGCAAGACCTTCCATGTCTCCCCACCAGCTGACGTGGAAACAGGAGAGGCACCCTTTCCCCAGCNGGCGAGGCGCCCTTCCCCCAGCTAATCTCCCCCTCCCCCTGCCCCCCCCCCAGGTCCTCTCCCTTCCTCACAGATGTCTTAAGGACCTTAAAAAGTCTTGCATGTGGGCTCTTGGCCCTGGTGAAGCAGAAGCTGCCCTCAGGCAGAATAACCCCCTCTTGGACAGCTGGATGAAGACATCACTCATCAAGCATCAGCCCTCTCCAGGTAACAAATCTCCTGCTCCTGCTCTGCAGGAATGTCTGCAGTCACACGCTTGCACCTGAGGCTGTCAGCCTTCAAAGCCCCTTCTGCCCCACACCCCGAGCTCTCCCCAGCTGACCCCCTCCACGTTCCCTTGGGAGGAGGGGGTGCACTCACACGTGCTGGTTGGGGTTTGGCTGTGTGCACCCTGAATGGGCTCCAGCCAAGCACCTCCCAGCTGTCAGGGGGGTGAGGAAACCTCAGCACGGGGCAAAAGGGAATCAGATCCTGCAGGAAAGGAGCAAAATGAAAGAACTTCTTCATGGTGAGGGTGACAGAGCACTGGGACAGGCTGCTCAGGGGGTTGTGGAGTCTCCTTCTCTGGAGATATTCAAGACCTTTCTGGACACTGCCTTGTGCAACCTGCTCTAGGGAACCTGCTTTGGTGGGGGGGGGGTTGGACTTGATGATCTCTCGAGGTCCCTTCCAACCCCTACAGTTCTGTGAAAATTCCACTTCAGTGCTGGAAGAGGTTATTAGGATGTGGCATTGCCCTGCTCCCCAAGCTGTTCTGCAGGCTCTGTGCAAATCCCTCCTGCCTCTTCCCATCCACCCAACTGGGCTGCTCCACTGAGCCCAAATTGCTACCTGTGCCTTCCAATCTCCTCTGCTATATAATCATGGTATCAATAATAATGAACTCTTTAATTTTTTATCCCCTTAAGGGTCACAAAGTGAAATGGGAGAGAATGAGAAATGATTTGTGGAGGGCATTAGTTCAAGAGGTTGGTTCCAGTCAGTGAATTAGTGTCCCTTAGCCTTTTGCCACAGTGAGGTGATGAGATGACAACTTGGTCATCCTGCTGTCTCACAAGAGAACAGAAATGAGGAGTTTGGCAGCAGGAGTGAGAGCTGGCAGTTCTGAGAGGGACCATGCCCTCCTTATGCTGCTCCACAGGAGAAGACAGGACCAGTTATCCCACCAGCTGTGGTGGATCTGTTTAGAAGCAGGCTTGGGGGTTAGGTCAATGTGGGCTTTGGTTAGTCTGCTCTATCCAGGGATGAGGAATAAGGTTGTGCTCCCCTTGTATAACTACATGAAGTGCAGTAATGAGGGGTGTATTTTGCCTTGAATTGTTTTGCAGAAGGTGATTTTGGAACAGGCTGCCCAGGGGGTTGTGGAGTCTCCTCTGGAGATATTCAAGACACATCTGGACACCGACCTGTGCGACCTGCTCTAGGGAACCTGCTTTGGCAGGGAGGTTGGATATTAAGGAAAACTTCTTTACTGTAAGAGTTGTGGAGCACTGGAACAGGTTGCCCAAGGAGGTGGTGGATGCCCCAGCCCTGGAGAAGTTCAAGGCCAGGTTGGATGAGGCCCTGAGCAACCTGATCTAGTTGGGGGGTGTCCCTGCTTCTTGCAGGGGGGTTGGACTGGATGACCTCTGGGAGTCCCTTCCAACTCTGATCATTCTATGATTCTATGATCTCTGGAGGTCCCTACAATTCTGTGATTGGCTTATGATGCTTCCTGGAGATCTGCAGGGTCTTTACACGTTCTATGGTGTCAAAAGAAAATTCTGAGCACTCCATTTGCCCTGTGCTACTCAGTACATGGGCAGTGGGGCCTTTGAAGCAATGTTATGTTTTTTCCTGGAGAATCCTTTCCTTGGACCAACCGGAAATATTTCTGCAGTCCCTGCCATGTGTCCTAAAGCATGAACTGCCTCTAGCACATGGGGAGGGTGCTGAAAATAGCAGCATGCAGACCTCCCTTGAGGGGAAAAAACATAATACATGGACACATGGTAGGCACCAGGAGAGAGGCAGTGATGGAGCCCTTCCAGGGAAAACAACCCTGTGTTATGGGTCATGGAGTAAACACAGATGTCTTGGATTGTAAGTAGCTGGAGGGAGCAGAGCAGAGCCATCACGTGGTTTGCAGGAGAAGGTTTGCCTTGAGCAGGCCTGCTGGGGTGTTGGCCATGGTGTGAGACAGCAAAACTCAAGTTGGAAATTTGCTCTGGGGATGGCCCTGCGTGGGACTTGCTGAGCAGGTCCTAGGTTGGTTTTCACCCTGTCTGGTGCCCAAGAGCTTTCTGCCTCCACCTTTTCCTCACCACACAGAGAGTTTTGGGTTTTGGCTTGAACTTTTGGTAGAGCAGGGGATCTATGGCACAGGAAAAAAGCAAGCAAAGTGGCCAAAGTCATGTTTTTATCAGAGTGAAGAATCAAGACTCTGTCTCCCATATATCACTGGGCAATTCTACTTTTGCTCCCAGTCTTAAGCCTTGAGAAACAGGACCCTAAAATAAATCAGACTCATGGTGGGTGAGAACTGAAGTGTGTCCTGAGAGGGGAACAGAGAGGAACTATCCTTCCCAGGCAAACCTGGGTCCTACCACTGTGCTAACTTCTGCTGCAGGAAAATTGTTTGTATTTCAGTTCTTTAGGAAAAATAAAAGGAATAATCAATGACTTAAAAATAAATAAATAGCTAATCCACTTATTCACATCTGAGTGAGCAGTCAGGGAGGAGAACCATGATAGGGTATGATGTCCATGACTGTAGTCCTCCCTCATGCCCTCTTGTGAGCTCCCTGCTCAGAGGGCTTGGCCAGCTGCAGACTGGCCAGCTCTTTTCCTCACCAGTTCTCTGTTCATAACACTTTACTCATTTGCAATATTTGAAAAAATAAGGGAAGATGAAGCTTCAGCAATAAGGGAAAGAGATTACAAGGACATCATCTTTGTGTTAAAGTGTGTACTTGGAGATCTCTGAGCAAGGTTTCCTTTTGAGGCTGAATTTGGTGGTGTTATGGAAGAGAAACAAGTTGCAGCTGCGAAAGTGCTGTGCATTGAGACATGGAGCAGCTCAGCTCACTGCAGCAAACAGGGACCTGGATTCTGACTTCACCCAGGCTGCAGGCAGTTGCAGGAGGAATAGAAAGTCAATCTGGGCTTATTGCCATGTATAATATGATGTCTTTACGTCCTGACCTAATTGTATTAATTCTTCATGGCAAATATCATATGGAAGTGGCTGATTAGTACCTAGCAATGAGAGTGGTATTGGCCATCTGGTGCACTTGCTTGGCAGGGAAAAAAAAAAAAGAAACAACTGAAAAGCATCAGTCTTCCAAATAATTAATTACCCAAATTCACTTAATTTCAGTTCAGATTTGTCTCTACTGACACTTGCACGTGAGCAGTTGCATGACTGTGTCTAGGAGGACAGTGACCCCTTCAAGCTGACTCCGTGTGGTGAGTTGTGGTTATTTGGTGAGTAAAAATCCATAGAAACAGTGTCAGCTCTGTTTTACCTGCCTTATTGTCAGGTTTCCCTTTGTTCTGGGCTACCCTATGTTAATTTTCTGAGTTCTTACCCTGAGAGTGCAGCTCATTTCTAGGCAAAATTAATTAAAGTTAACCTCTTTTTCCTCCATGAGTCAAAGCAGACAGGGGAAAATTATTTTTTTTTTCTTCTTTACCTAAGCTTGGAAAATACATCTGAGCCTGGTCTGGCAAGACAATCCTATAAATCCTTTCCTTTAAACACTGCTCACATCTGGCTGCACAATGATAGGCAGCTCTGAGACAAAAGACCTGTCTGCTTCTGCTCCTGTTTGTTGTTTTTCTTCTTCCCTGCAGTTCTGGGAATGGCATTTTGCATTGACCTGGGGAACACTGCAGCTTCTCTTGGGGTTTGGCAGCAAAGATGTCCCTTGATGTCTATCAAGCCTGAGGGTCTTCTTTTGAGACATGCATGCTTTACAAAGTGAGACTTGACGTGGGGTGCCAAGATACTGGAACTCATGCAGAAGAAACTTTTTGTGTTGGAAGGAGCCAGAAGGAGCCAGCTTGGGTTGGAAAACAGGGTGGGAAGCTTGAAATGAGTACTAGAGGGCTCCAGGGGGATGATAAAGTGGCTGGATTCCTTGGATGGGTGGGAAGAGCAAGCAGAGAACCTGGGTTTGAGTCAGTGGTTTCCATCTGTGAAAGGGTTGGCTAGAGGTGAGCTTGAACTTGCTCATCAGCCAAATGTCCTTGCTGGGCTGGCCACTCATGAAAGACTTGAGCATGCCAAAAGTGTGCTGTGCTCTGTAGTGCTTCCTCCTTGGAAGATTTTGGGGAAAAAGATTGAATTTTTGCTACAGGGGGGGTTTCCTGCACTGCACCTGTGTGGACTAGAAACAAAGGAGTGGCATGTTTGGATGGTAGGGCAGCAGAGTGGGTGGTGGAAAGGGAATGAGACCTCTTGGCTGAGACTGTAGAGACCGTGTATGTATGATTGCACCCCAGAACTCAGCTAATCCTTTGTTGTGATTCTGTATATCTCAGGAATCAAGGAAGTCTAGAAGACCAACATCAGGGGTGGTAAATAGCAGTAGATAAATTTCTCCAGTGATTGAATCTGAAATATTCAAGGAGAGCTAATGGAGCGACACTTGAACAACATATGCTGCTATAGGCTAGATTTAGGTTAAATGTACAGACTGTTACTCTCATGGTTTTGACTGTTGGTCAGAGAACACATCACCTGTGCTGGGATGCTGCAATGTTTGTTCAGCAGTCTGAAATTCAGTGCTGTTGTGATGTTGCTGAGAAAGGAATGGGCCAAAGCAGACATGCTGAGGGCTGTCCCTTGCCTTGTGGAGGGGGGTTGTGTGTGAAGTGTTTCTACATCATCAAAATGGATGGTTTGGGACAGTCCACTTAGGTTTGACCAAAAAACTCACTGTAATCAGCATTACGAAGAAGCATTGCGAGTTGCTGAGATCCTGAAGACACACTTAGGGAAGAATCTTTCCTCCCTTCCCTAGATACTGCTTCAGTCCCCACCTCTCCTGTGCCTCTGCAGCAGTTCTGGGGTGCAATGAGTTGTTTTAAGAGTGGTTGGGAAGAGGCAGTGTTTGGCTCCGGGTCAGTCGTGGTGTGTCCACACACCCTGCTCCCCCAAACCCTGCTGTTTATGCATCATATGTGAGCATCATCTTTGGCTGCAGACTAGAATTATCTCTGATAACAAAACTCCTCTTCTGACAAAGAAACAGGGCCTCAGTTGTTCCAGATGGGCAGAAATACAAAGTTACTCACTGAGTAAGGGCAGCACTGTGAGCCAGTGTGAGAGCCCTGGCCCCTTATTGCCTGCTATGGTTGTAGGAAGAAGCTGAGTCCCTTTGTCTTTACACCCTGTTCACTATGTGACTAATCAACTCTGGCTTTGCTTTTAATTTAGGCCTGCTGCCCTCACCCCCTCCCCAATAATTAATGATCAGCACCATAATCCAGCCTGATTGTTTGACAGCCCAGGCATGATCTCTAGCCATGGCCTTTTTAACAGGCTCCTCATTAAGCATACTTGCTAAGTAAACAAGCTGGGGGGAGTCTGCTGTGGAGTTATATATTTCCAAAACACTCCAGAGCTGTGGACTAAAGTGTGTGTGTTTGTGTGTGTGTGTTCAGAGCCATGAGAGCCATTTGTAACTGGCTTTACTGACAGATGCTCTTAATTGTCCACACCTTTCTCTGAAGGATGAGTCATGGTTGCGCTGGGAGAACATCAAGGGGTTTTTTTCTTCCCTGGGTTTGAGTAACTGAATGGTAGATGCATATGGGTATTGCAAATAGCCTTGTACCTGGGATATTCACAGAGGAGCCAGGTTCCCAGGGCATAGCCAGCACCTTGCATCACTTACCTAAATTGCTTCTAGAGAATCCAACCTGATTGCACTGCGGGATGAAGGATGCTCTGTGGGTTGGCTCCCACTTTCCCAAGCTTGTTCCACCTTGATTAGATGGGCTCTTTCTAGGATTAACTTCCCTTTAGGTTGGGAATGATGGATTTGAATTCTACTGTAGATATTAAGGTGGTTTAAGGGAAGTATTTCATGGCTGTGACTGCTGGTGGTTGCAATAAACTGGGGTGTGGTGACCTTGATGTGTCTCTCACTTGGATTGCAGGATTTGTTCCTTTAGAAGGTGCTGGGCTGCTGCTGAAAATCTTACTGTCGAGTGCTGAAAGGCTGCTGTCAGGCTCAGGCAGCTAGGAGTTGGGGTATGACTTTCCTATTTATTTACATAGATGCAAAACAACAACCAGGCAGGAACCACTTTTGATTGTTCACAAAATCCGTCTGGGTTTTGAACCTGTGACCTGCAGGTCAAAGGCTCCCTGCCCTCTTCAGTCTCTGGAGAATCCAGTTTATTGTCCACAAACTGCAGGTACAGCCTGGCTTTCAGCATCTCCCTCCTTTGGAAACCAGGTTTGCAGCTTCTGAGTGTCCTCTCATTGTCACACTTTGGCTTTTCCACACTGTTTTCACTTTGTAAGGCTGACAAAGTGGGATGGGAACCAATGAGCAAGGCAGCCTGTGATGGCTCCTTCATCCCTTACCTTCTTTCCAGATCGGTGTGGCTTGGTTGAAGCCCTACCTAATGCTAGATCTGATCAGCCCTTCTCCTGCAACATGTCCTGGAGATCATCCCATGAAATACGATACCACAGGTCTTCCTCATCCCCTGCCAACCTGTTTCTTGTGTAGCTACTAGATATGAACCTGTGATTTCATCCCCTGGGGGAGCATCTTTGTGATATATAATCTTTGGCATAATGTGCCCAAAGGTAGTTGATGTGTTGAGGCCAAACTTGTATGTTATGCCATTTTTTGGGTGGACACTGAGAGTGTTCTCTGCAGTGCTGCTTTTAGTGCCAGCATGAAGGACAAGTGTCAGGATAACTCAGGATAACATTTCCCAGAGAAGTGATTCTGCTTTCATTTTTCCTATGGTCTCTGATTCTTGTTCCTTATTAATCTAAAAATACACAGCATCTCACTTGAAAGCAAGGCTTTGGCAGCTGATTAATGCAAACCTCAAATATACTGAACTCAGATTCATCTGAGATTTGATCTTTTTAGAGCTGGTATGTGGATGAGCAATTTATAAATAATATGTAATTAATAAGGCACATAACTTATAACATTCCATGGGGTGGGAAAGGTGTCTGGCTGAATTCACCCTTCCCACCCCATTTGAAACAACATGTCTATGGGAATAAAGTGAGTGTTGAGAGTAGACTTGAGATGACGCAGTCTATAATAAAGGCTGCAATGAGTCACAAATAGAAACCTGAGCTTCCATCGATGAAAAAATTAGGAGAAAGATAATCAGCAAGTGACATCAGCTTCAACTGACAGCACTGTGCAAATATGCATAATTATACAAGCAATTTGCTTAGCATTGATGGTATCTGTTATGAGGTAAAACCATCCTGGTGCACTGTGGGAAGATCCATGCAAATCGAAGCAGGGCCAGTGCTTGCTAACTTGATTTAGAGCTTCACTGAACTATGGATAGTCCCTGCAACTGCTTAGCCTCTGGGGACCTGGAGTGGTTTCTGCTACCTGCATTTTCCATGTGCTTGCTGCAGCTGTGACCAAGGCAGACATAACACCCATCTCCAGGGATCAGTAGACTAGGCAAATATATACTTGCATTTATTTGATTAAAAAAAATCCAAACCCCAAACAAATCCCTTACACCAACCTTAATATATGTTTGCTCATTTGTTCCAATGTTAGTAGGACCCAAATGTGTTGTTTTCAAAATAGCCTTGTGTCTCTCTAGCAGTTTTATGGCTTTCAAATATGTTCTGTGCCCCAGCTCAGCAGTAGGTGGTTATTTAAAACAATTCATCTCTTATGTGTGGCATTTTCTCAGTGGTCTTGGCTTGGTTCAGATTTTAACTAGGTTTTTGCATGCAAATTTAATGTGTCATTGCAGCATACTTAGGAATAATTAATATAAAAGGGTTACTTGTAAATTAGTACTAGGGACAGATTTTCAAACCCAACCCCAGCAGTGTTTTCCCCCTTTAAACGCTTGAGCTGATGACAGGTTTGATGTGAGAGTGTCAAGTGACATTTACTAGCCAGGAGTATTTATATTTTGGATGTGTGTGGTGGAAGACTTTTTTTCTCCCTTTTTTTTTTGTTCCCAAATTTTGCAGCTGTGCTCTGATTTACACGAAGCAAAGTTGCAAGCTTACCGTGTTCCAGTTCCTTCCCTCATTAGAAACCCAAATGGCAATTCCAGCAACCCCCTGGGAAGGGGGCTGTGAAATTTTACATACAATGTGAAGGCAGCTGAATTTATCTCATGAAATCTTGGCTGAGATTTAGCAAATAAAGATGTATCTGCTATAGCATGAAGCTTTTCTGTTAAACATGCCACGTAAGGCTGTAAAAACTTTGGGGGTGTAAGAGCCACCTCTTGTTGTCTGGAAAAAAACCATCTGACTCCTTAACTACAATACCTTTTCAGAAGCATAGGGTAAAATATTTGAGAGTATTTTGTAATATGTTGGAATAATATAAATAAATAAAATTGGAAAGCTGCAAATTGTTAAAAGCTTGGAGGGGGGAAGCCCTCCTGTGTCAGGATTCAAGCTGGCTTGTTACAGAGGAGGACTGGGGGAAAAAAACCCTCCCCTGAAACAGCTGGGGCCGATCCCCATTGGAGTCAGAGTGCAGGACCAGATGGCCAGATTTCCTCTGACAATTCTAATTTTTTTTATTTACATGCAAACATGCTTTTAGTTGTGGAGAAAATAAATTGGAACCAAGTCTCTTGTGGACAAATGTGATGAAAGTGGAAATCTTCTCCAAGAAGTTCTCTGCCTGTCTGATCGTCACATCGCTCCAAGTATCAAACAAAGAGCGAGTGGATCCAGAAGGGAAAGCATCAGCTCTTTTTTGGCTTTTAGGAACCAGCAGAAATACAGAGAAAAATTGCTGGTAGTTGATACATCGACCTGTTTTCATTATAACTTCAGTGTTTCTTTCAGCTGAAAGAGAAGATATGATATATCTTGATTAAATGAAATGTCATCTGAGTGTCGAATTAATTACGTAGAACATGGGCAAGGACTTGGTATTGTATTAATTTGGCTGCTCTGGAGGAAACATCAATAGGCTGTTTGCCACTGATAACTTCATACTGTCACCTTCTATGTAGGGATCTCAGTTCTTTGCAAGCACTGATGTATTGAGCTTGGTAGAGGTGGGGAATCATAGAAATTTCCCTTTGTGCAAGCTAGCATGGCAATTTTCAGGCTCTTTCGCTTCAGTTCAAAGGCAGTGGGAGCTTGATATGCAGAGGTGTGTAGGGCTAAATAAGCCCCTAAAAGCCTTTCTGGTGCCTCGATCCTGCTGGGAGCTGGTAAGAGAAAACCAGATTTCCATGGTTTTCAGCACTGAAGAGTTTAAATGAGTATTAAGTTGTTCCCAGTTTGGTGCTTTATTAAGAACCAGCCACGGCCTGGCTTTGGCAAAGATCAAGATCATTTTTACAAGTCTGGGGTGACTCAAGTGAGTTGTTGTGTACTGCTTTCTGGGAAAAGGCAATTATAACTCATGAGGTTCTGATTTGAAAATTACCTTGGCAGATATGTGAGTGGTGGTTTTTTTTTTTTGGTAACATATTTACATATGCTAAAGCAATAGTGAAGGTAAGGTGAATCAAAACAAAAGTCTGAGAGGAGTTGTGCTTTGAGATATGCTCAAAGCAAATTTTAAGAGATTCACTGGACTTGCCACCGTATTTAATAGGCTGTTTAGGGCTTGAGGAAGGGCTCAATCCAACTCCTGGAACTGTAAACATGCTTCAAACCGGCCTTTTTGAAAGACCCCATGGCAGAGGTGGAATGACTGCTCTACCCACAGTATATGAGCCCTGATTTGGGTTATACCAGGGGCAAGACAGGATCACAGTTGTTGATTTGCTGTTCAACCCTTTGCCTTCTTGTAAAGATGGCTAAGGCAGATTCTGTCAGGTATCTGAGCACAGAGCCCTCCCCAGCCAGGTAGCATATATAAATAGCAGGAATCATTACTGGCAATCAGTGTGAGATTTTATAGTGCAGATGTAGTTTTATGGTTATTATTTATTTTTATGGTTCATTGGATCAAGGCCCCTAATTTACTTCATAGCTCTCCAATGTCAACAATTATCAGGCAGTTGCTAATTGGGACTGGATCAGGATCAGCAACCTATCGCTGCAAATCTCTGTGGGTGACATTTCTGACACCCCCGAAATCAATGGCAACAAGCCCAGTGACAAGGAGAAAGCCAGAAACTTATCCTGCTCCCCCATGCCCATCTCCAGTGACAGGTCTGCAGATCTCAGAACGAATCCTGATTTCCATACTGATAAAAGCTAATGAAGCGTGGAGGAGCATCATTAAGTCATGAGCGGTTTTTGTATTAGTTGTGGATGTGAGGAGGCATCAGAGGAGGAGTTTTTGTTAGAGGTTATTTAACTTGCTAGGACAGTGTTCTGGAGAGCTCCACCTTTGGGTAATGATGAGAGAAAAGAGAAGCATAAAAGTTGAGGGAAGAAGGAAGAATGATGCTGTCATTATAAGAAACAGGAAAAGAGTAAGTATAAACTTTGACAGCATTTCTTAAATTTCTAAATTTCTGTGAGGTTTGCAACCCTTTCTGCAAAAAAAAAAAACAAACCCAAACCCTCACTAAATTTTAAAAAAACTAGGAAATTATTGAAAAGAAAACATAGGTGATTGTAGTTTGGCTCAAAATACACACCCCCCCCCCACCCAAACAACAGAGCCAGGCACAGTTTTTGTTCTCAAAATATTTTTAAGCTTTTAGTTCAATTCAGCTTTTCCAAGTGCCTTCTACAGGGTGACATATTTTTTTAAAAAATGTTTCCCTCCTGTTCCAACGGTGGCACTAACCAACATGTTCTATGTGATCCTTGCTGTCCCTGTTGCCACTTGTGCCCTGTTGCTTTCAGGTGGCAGAGCCTGTAGATCTCGTGACAGCTGTGGTGTAGGTGGGGCAGGACCTGGGTACATCCAACCTGTCCCTTCTGCTGGCGTGGATGGCAGATCGTGGTAATCTTTCTTAGCTGTGCAAACAACTGACATATGTGCTCTGAGAACTATTTTTTAAAGTTAATTTGATACATTATTTTAAAAAATAAGTCACTTTTGGTGATGTATTTCTGGCCTAGAAACCACTAAATCTGTTGTGCTTTGCTTGTGTGTCACACAGGGAGGTTGCAAAGCCCCCAGAACAGATTCTACCAGCCCTATATTTCACCTTCTTTTTGATTGCTCCATCACCTTAAGACTCTAGATAATAGGCCATTATTCTTAGAGCTACTTTTATATTTTATTAATAGGATGGGGGAAAACCTATTGTCACAACTGTGAAAGATTTGTACTTTGAGCACTCACAGCTCTCATAAAAGACAACCCATTCCATTGCCTCATTTGATGGATACAGGCTCTCATCTCTTCCTTCCTACTTTTCCAGGTCCTAAAAGCATTTGCAGCCTGTGGTGGTGGATCCCCTTCAAGGTCAGTGTTGGGATCAGCAGTTTGGTCTGCTGGTCTCTGAGCATCAGCCGGAGCTGAAGTGCCACCAAGCCTCAGGAGCAGGTTGTGGTAATGAAGACTGGGTTAGTGCTGGTGGCTGGAGCCCAGAAGATCTGAGTTTTCCTCTTGCATCTGTGCGTGTGGGTGTGTGTACACGTCTGTACAGCCAGAACAAGTCTGTTCCTGTTTGGGAGATCAGTGTCAAAAGTGTATTTTGTAAGAGCTGGCCAGGCTCCTGTTTCCACATTACTAACCCAAAGCAGTTTAGCTGTTTCTTTGGGGGCCTCTGCTTTTCCAAATCAGTGCATGGCTCTGTCCCTTCCTTTAGAGAAGGACATGCTCCATAGCTTTTTTTTTACAAAAAGCCTCTTGGTTTTGGTGCGCTGGCAGTTCATCCCGGTTTGGCGGGGCTGAGCATCGTGTGACAGCGTGGCCCATGTGGGACTGCAGTGTAAGGGAAGGAAAAAAACCGTGCTGGGGGATGGGGACCTACTTTCAAAAAGGTTTCTGCTCCCTTGGTGCTTACAAGAAAGGAGCAAGTACGGACAGGTTGGATCTAGCTGTGTCTCTGCCTTTGTCTCTGTACAAACTGTACCTTCTCCAGTGCTCCAGGCGCTTAGAGCAAGGAGGGGTTTTTACCCTGAAGTCTCTGAGCACCTCAGGCTGAAATTCCTGTTCTCACTTCTGCCTCCTCTTCTTTTCACCTGTCTCCTTATCCTTGATGGGGGTAAGCTGCAGCGTCCTGCGAGTGCCCATGGTTTTGTACAGTGAAAAGAATCTTCTTGAGGGTATTTTAGGCATTGTTATGTGGTTGGGGATGGGGAGAGGAGTAAGGCATGTTGGATGAAAGTGGCTTCATGAACTCCTTGGTGGCTGGCCTGCCTCTGCTAGCAGGAGGAAGAGGAGTGGGGGAGGGAGGAGAACATGGTTTGCTCCAGTCAGTGCTAACCCACCCCACTGCTTCTGGAGTTGTTGCATCTGGGGTGGGGGGCAAATGGCAAAGGTGGCCCTTGGGGAAAATGAGACCTGTGGTGGAATCAGCTTTTAGATACTAACTATTGCCTAACTGTGGGTTCTTTTTTCTCAGACAGTTGGGTTTTTTTCCAGCTCCATTTTCTGTCAGACCCAGAATTAAAAAAAAAGTATTTAATCAGCAGGTGCAGCTCAAGGCTGGAAAAAATATATGTATACTGCACCTTTGACTAGGTTAGGTATTTGTTGGGGGGAGGGGAGCAAAATGCTTCCATATTCTTGGGTAAAGGTGGTGCATTTTATGCAAAGGAGGAATATTAAGTTCATAGCTCCCTATTACAGACACAGGGACCGCCCATAGCCAAGCTCCACAGTGGTGGGTGCTGGAAGGTAACTGTCCTGGCAGTGTGCATGGAGCTCCCTGGGGATCCTGCCTTGTTCATGCAAAGACCTTGGTGTCATAAACCAACGTTGACAAATTGATATCCCACGTGGAAGGATGTGAGGATGATCTTTCCTAGAAGAAATGCTCCCAAATATTCTTGGTGATGGAGTTGGAAATAGAAATGGGAATTATTGACTCCTTGTCCGATCTGTAACCAACATTCAGCTGTTGAAGGAAATCAATTGGGAACTCAGTAGGGGCTTTATGATATTTTAGTGGTTCATTTCCAATGTTTCTAGTTATACCCTTTCCAATCTCAGGCTTGAAAAATTCTTGATTGGTTATGAACTGTATGATTGAGTTTCCAAAGCTGTCGAGCCATTAGGGACATTCTGAAAATTAGAACAAGAGTTTTAGATGCCCAAATATGTGCTCAGAAGCACCTGGGTTTGCATCCTTTGTTTCTACTATCTGCGCCTTTAAAAAGTAGAAAACCACCACCATGTTGCTCACTACTTGTAATTAATCCAAACAATTTGAAGACTGTTAATATTGTTTTAAATCTGTCACCTAATTGTGTGTGCTAATTGACTTTGCCAATAGAAGTTTTCTGTACATTAACACGCTAGTTCTTACTTTGGCACTGCTGTTTTGAGTAACCCACAGCTAGAAGCAGCCAGATTTTTAATTTTTTTTTTCCATTTTGAGGTTTTCTCTCGTTAAATCTGGTCTTTCACAGCTTCCCTCTGCTGACTCCTCAGTTTTTGAGGACCTGTCACTTCTGGAAATGGGGTTCACAAGGTCTCTGGGGAGAGCTGGTTTGCATCCTGAACTCGGGAGCGAGTGTTACAGGTCCTTATTTGCAAACAAGGAACTGCTGATGCTAATTATTTGTGTTGCTTATTTATCTCTTGA
The DNA here is from genome assembly GCA_013399135.1 of Heliornis fulica. Classification (NCBI taxonomy): domain Eukaryota; kingdom Metazoa; phylum Chordata; class Aves; order Gruiformes; family Heliornithidae; genus Heliornis; species Heliornis fulica. Next base: position 74,284 of record VXBZ01004246.1, read on the forward strand.
TAGTTACTGCAATCCAATTAAAAACATTGCTGTTCCTTGCAGGTGGCATATTCCTTCATTTGCATTTCAGGAGATGTAAACAACTGCAGCTTGTGGAGAAGAGCCTTCTGTGACGGAAAAATTAACTTTAGAAAACTTATTGTGTGATTCACTTTTGTCTGAAAAGAAAATAATACGTAGACTATGGAGTGATGACAAGCCTCTGGAAGTGGAGATTTAAGATGGTAAATATTGTAAATCTTCTAGTAACCCTTTTATCATGTCTCAATTCCAGTGATATTGAATGATTGAGGTCTTGAATCACCCACAGTTTTGGAGAAAATTGTCAAGAGAAAGCACATTTATACATGCCTGGACAAAATGGCTTTTAGAAAAAAAAAAAATCACCATCATCTTTCAAGTGGTTCCTGGGAAAATGATCTTTAAATAACTGCAGGAAATTGGCATAATGATTTAAAGTTGGACTGGAAAGTTGCACACTACATGTGGGTCCTACCAGTGAAATTAGAAGTAACGTATAGGCTGAGCTACGAGACAGATATTGCCTTTAATGAGAGACATAACGGTGACGCTGCAGGAACTTAATGTTTAGCCGGTGACGTTTACACTTTGCAAGAGCCCAGGGGAGGCAATTAGGAGGGCTGTAGAAGGAGGGAGTAATTTTACCTGGCAGGTTTGTAAGTGGGCAGCTTTCTCTGTGTGTGTGTGTGTGTGTGTGTGCATGGATGCATATTTATATGGGTATGAAAGACCCAGAAATTAATGAAATAGGCTTGGCAGGGACTGTCAAGCCTGTGGTTAGAGGTGGGAAAGGAGCTATTTCTAAACCCACAAGATTTATTTGTGGAACTGGTGGGTAGGTGGGGGGTAAAGTCAGCAGACTTCAGCCTTTAGGGCTTTCATCTGCTTTAAATTCAGTTGAAAAAAATTGCTAATTGTAGCAGCAAGCAGGTAAGTTATCCACATACATCTTATAGATGACTTAATCATATTTTTATTTAAAATTTGTTCTCTGCTTATTATTTTTCCCCTTGATTTATCAGAACATGGCTGGGGAGTGGGAGGTGGACAAAGCTCCCAAGTCAGAGCTTGCAGCTCGTGGGTCTCAGAATGGCTCTGCCCAGAGGTAACCTGGCAAACCAGAGCTTTCCTTCTGGGATGGAAAATTAAATGGTGCTAAGCTGGTGTTAAGAGCTGTTCAGAAATGGTCCTTGCTCTGGGAGCTTGCAAATACCAGAACAACAGTGTGAGACCTGTTTCTTCCTACCTTCAGGAGAAGGTTTGCCTGAAGTCTGATCTCAACCTTGTGGTCACTCTGGTCTTCAACTAGTGCTGAACCCCTGACCTTCCATCTTCATTGGTTTTGGGAAGTGAGGATCTACTGTGGTTTATGCCCAGGGCAAAGACATCTGATAAGGGACAAAAAGGAACAAATTGGAAGCGCCATATCAGCGCCAAGTGCTTAAGGCTTTTCCATTCTCCCAGAGATGTTTGCAGAGTTACTTTATATACTTTATCCCCAAACACACATCCTGCCCTATCTCAGTGCCTGGTTGAGGTATCTCTAAGTTCCTTGCTGGGGGCAACATGAACATAACCAAGATCTCCTTGTCTTCATGTGACCACCTGTGCCAACCAGCCTGAACCATCCACTGTCCACTGTGTGGTGCAGCTGGGGTCAGCCCCTACCATGGGCACCCTCAGGGATTTCAAAGTAGGGGCCAAACATCTTGGGAACTTGTTTCTGGTTCCCTGAAGCAAATAGCAGTGATGGGTCCAGTTGTCATTGCTTCTCCTTGTGACCCACCTGTCCTGCCTCTGCCAGAAGGTATCAGTCTGTATCAGTTGGTGGTGCAAATATATGAATCAGCTGCTGCAGCACAGCAAGCCCCTCACCAAGCAGTGCTTTTTGAACTAGAACATTACTGTGACTCCAAGGTGGTTATTTTGAGGGGGATATATATGAATTGGAGCTCAAAATCTTCGTTTGAGCCAAGGGCAGAGAAGATGCCTTGTTAGCCTGATGAATACTTTTGACAGAGATGTGTTGCCATGTCTCTTGGCTGGGAAAAAGTTGTAACCTCTCTGCAAATTGAAAGATTTCTGACATCCAACTGCTGTTGGAAAAGCAGCTTGTCTACCAATTACATTTTTGGTTTTAAAACCCATTTCTAATCCAGCAATTAGGAGAAACCCCAAAACTGATTCAACTGAGGTTTTTAATGGAAAAACCCACATGAAATCCAAGCCAATTTGATGATCTTGTCCATGTGAGTCACAACTTTTTAAAAACCAGGGACTGACGCTGCAGTTAAGGCAGTGTAAGCAATGCTTGGTGCTTATCTGGGAGTGGGAAGGGTTGTGGTAGGGAGGGACTTGTGGTGTTATTTTTCCAAGGGCCTGATGGTTTAGCTGTCTAATTTGGGAAGTGGGACTATCTCCTGCTGACTCTCATCACCCTTTCAGCGAGGCAGATAGCAGCCAGCACATTACTCACCGTTACCCCATAGATAACTGGCTGCTGAGTACGTGTTATAAAACGTGGCAGCTGAAACAGTGAAACCTCTCAGCACTGGGCATGGGAGGTGGCTTTAGCCCCTTACAGAAAGAGGTGGATGGCCTTGTCCTCGTCACCTGCTGCAGAGGCTGCAAGAGCCTTGGTGGCTCTGCTCTGTTGTCACTCAATTTGTCACTTCTGGAGATTAAAGCCTGTTCTAGGAAAGTTCTCTAACATGTTACTGTTGCCAAAACTACAATAATAAGGATAATTTTATTGCAGGAGAAAAAGTCCTCTCTTGCTGTATGCCCCTTGACAGCTGGTTGTGAGCCACCAGGAAAGGATTTAACCTCCTGCTGACGCTCTGCACCTTTATCTCCTGCACAGGGCTTCAGTGTGCTTAGTGTGTGGGTAGCTTTTATTCCTGTGTGGCAGAAGGAAAATAAAGTCATGGGGTTCGAGGTGCCAACAGCTCCTTGTTGAAATCCAGCATGGCTCTGGGTGGGTTTGTGGTATGGCACAGGGTGCAGCCTGGACCACTCCACATTTACTGCATTCCTTGGGATGTTCACACATACTGGGCTTTGGTGGTGAGTCTGGACAGACAGCAAATCCTCCCATCCTTGGGAGCACTCCCTGTTTTGGTACTGGAGAAGTGATGAGATCTTGCTCTTAAATGTTCTTCCAGGGTAAAAATGGGAGTTTTCAGAAGATGGGATGAAGCTTTCCTTGGAGTTTTGATGAATGCACTAAGCTCCTTTCTATTAGAGGTAAACTTCCTTTTTCTCTCACCTGGGGTGTTGGGAGAAGGAAAAGATGGAGTGGCAAGTGTTTGCCATTTCCTCTGAGTGTGACTGAGAGGTTTTCAGACTGCAATGCTCTGATACCTGCTATGCTATGGTGTTGGACTTGCAGTGGGTGTGACATAAATGCATAAAGTGCATATTGCACACAAACTCCTTTAGAACACAGCTCATGCTTTAACCTGCAGAGATGAAAAAGCATTGATAGAAATTCCATTTATCTTTTGCCATCGGCAGAAAATTTTTGTTTGTGGAGAGTCTGCTGATTTGGAACAGAACAACCACCCCCCTAAACTGCTCCAAGGTCATTTAGCAAGTTCTCTCTGTGCCTTCTGATGGGCCCTGTGGATTCTCAGACCTGCTTGTTGATGCCAGTTATCTGTAACAGAGTGAAAATGGACATTGCAGAGGTTAGAGAGCCCTGGGCAGAGCCATGAGGCTAGGAGGAGGAGGAAGAGGGTGCAGAAGGTTTCACTTGCTCATCGTGATGCGTGCCGTGCTGACTGGTGTTGCTGGGAATAACCTGTGGCTTGTTTGATCACCCTTAAATCTGTCCCAGTGCCTGTTAATCAGGAGCCCACTGTACTGTGTGTAATGGGGAGCAGAGACAGAAGGGAAGCAATATTGAGTCACAGCAGTCAAGGAGGATCAAAGATTGGCAATTTTCATCACACAAAAGGGTAAGTGATGCTGAACTCCTTCTAGACTGGCTCCAGTTGAACACAAAGTGTTTTAACCTCTTAATCCCCACTTCTGAGTAATAGCTCAGACATTTAGGGCTTTGTGGATTTTTTTTAGAGATTCTCTCCTATGTGTGACCCCAGTCCCAAGGAAATAGCAAGGGACTCCTGACTGTTGCATGGCATATGTTGAGTGAGGTGTTAATGTTGGAAGCTTTTGGGTTGTTTGCCTCCCTTACTGACCATGAGGTGAATTCTTGGGAATCCTTACCAAGAAAGAAGCTGTCCTGATTCTGGACAGGACAGAGCTGGCTTCCACAAGCAAGCCAATACGTATAGTTAGCTCTGTCCTGTCTAGTCCAGAACCAGGACAGAAGAAAACCTGAAATAATTGAACAACAAAATCTCATTTCTCATCTCAGTTTGTGGAAACTGAACCCAGTTTGGACTTCAGCCTTGTGAGCAGACTCCTAACCTTCGTACACTCCCTTAAGGAAGCTGTTCCTGGACTCTCCTCCATCATTTCCCACCTTAGCCATTTGCTTACCTTCTCACCACATGCTGAAAGGTTCCTCTGTGTTTCCCAGAGCGTGGATTGTGTGACTATGAATCCATGTTGACTGGTTGTAGGCATGAACACACTATTTCATTCTGAGACTTGTTTGATGGCACTTTTTTTTTTTGTTTGCATATTTGGTCTTGACATAAAACCCTGCAGAAAGACTCTTACTTAGCCAAGGCCATGTCTGCATTCGCTGTAGACAAGCATTGGTGCTCCAGGGAACCAGTTTTATTCCAGGCTTCACCAGTGATTCATTTCTGGATGCTGTCTGCGTGATTCCCTCTGGGCCTCAGTTTCCTGTTCTGTAAAATGGAGATAATACCCTTTTATGGCACTGGGCTGCTTTGAAGCCTTTACAAAATACTCTGATGTGTTTGGATGAAGTTTCTATAAAGCAGATTTTAAAAAGCATGCATCTCATTGAGGGGCTAGTACGAAGGGATCAGGACTCCAGAGGTACTCCCAAGGATGAATGTGTGTCTGTGTTGAACCTTCAGACAGTGCTGAACACCAAAACAATATTCGTGCAACTTTTCTAAAGGGATCCAGTGTTGGTGCCCATGGCAGGGTTTGCTGCTATTCATTCTTTTTGTTTATTTTATGCAAATCCTTTTTTCCTTCTCATTGAAAACACAAACAAAAAAGGGGATGACAAAAAAAAAATCCTGAAAGCAGAACTGAAAGAGATGCAGAATTTTTGTCTTCCTTTCTCACTCCTGTCCCTTTATGTGGGCTCTCCCACCTCCCCCTCTTCCAACCCTCTCCCTCCTGCTCTGCCTCAGTTCCCATTGAAATGTCAAATGCAGCAGTTGTCTGCAAGTGAAAGAGGGGCTCCCTGGTGGGAACAGCCTGCCCTTCTAACCTGAAGACCTCGGCTGTTCTCTTCTCCCCTTTTTGGTGTTTCCCATCCCACTTTCTCAGCAGATGTTGTGTGGGGCAGCACAGGCTGTAAAGGAATGAGTTTCTTTTCACCTGGCCATGTGAATGGGCTGGCACAGAAATGCTGGTTTATTCTCTCAGACTCTGGCAACAGCTTGCACAGAAAGAGATTGTTCCTGAGAGCTGTCTTTTTTTTTTCCTTTCCTTCCCCCACCCCCCTTTTTTTTTTCTCTTTTTTTTTTTTTCTTTTCCTAGAAGAAGACAGGGAGGGGGAAAAAGCAGAGAAAGAGGCTGGCTGTATTTTAAGCTTCCTCCTTGGGTGCCAAAGGAGTCCATAGAGTTTTGTTGCTGCTACTTTTGTTCCTTTTATAGTTTCAATTCAAGCCCCAGGCTTTCAGCTCCCCTTTGTCTTAGCCCTGCTTTTTCCCAAGCAGTTGACATGAGAATCGCTTCAGCAAGATGGTGAAGGTTCATCCATGAGTGTTGCCCCAGTTTAGTCCAGGGCTGTAGTTTTTGACTCTTTCAGCAGCTGGGTGGTGGAAGTTTGCTAGAGAGTGACATTTCACATGCTTCTGAGGGGAAAATATTTAGTTGCAAAAGAACTCTGCCTGAAAATATGTGACAGTGTGGTGCAAAAGTGCGCAAACTCTTCAAACTTTATCTTAATGTTGACTTTGGTCACTCTGAGATTGGACAGACACGTTAAAAGTGGGAGAAATAGAGGGTCTGTGAATGCTCACCCTTTCTCCCTTTTTTTTGGCTGCCTGAATATGTGACTTAATGCGGTTGGATTTGCAGTTGGGTTTTCCCTGTAACCTGCTCTCTGTCCCTCATCAAGACTTTGGGCATTTGGGAGAGATGAGAGATTCCCTTCCCCTGTGCCCATGGCTCCTCTTGGCACCTCCAGAGCGATGTCACATATCAAGGCTACTTTTGGCCATGTCTCTGTGCTCTGAGCCCAGGTCATTGTATCCAGACTTGGTCTTGTATTCAAGAGCAAATTACATACCTGGGACTGGATCATTTCATCCCTGATGAGAGAAATGCACATTGCCAATGCTGAAAAATGGAGTTGTCATTTACTTAATTAATGAGTAAATAATGAGCTACTCTGAAATACCGTAGGGTTATAATGCCAGTGGTTCTCTTTGGATATTTACACACATTTTAACTCCAGTTGGTTGGAGGTTTTTTTGGTGTGTGTGCGTGTGGTTTTTTAAAAATCTGAAGTTTATTTTTGCAGTGGTGCTTGGAAAGCTGTAAATGATCCACAAGGAATTAATAGACAAAAGTCCCTGGCTCTGGTCCACCCTATTGAAGTTGATGGCAAAACTCCCATTGACTTCAGTGGAAGTAACAACTAGGGCCTGTGAGAGTAAACAATAAATCAGTTTTATAATCAGAATATCTTTCTAAGTCCTGTTTTTAGTGCTTTATGTGACTGAGGTGTTAGGGGCTTGTACAGTGACAGGCATAAACAAATCAAAAGCATCTTCTCTGATGAAATATAGACTTGTGAAGGCAAAATGTCTCAGTTTGAAAGCTCTGGATAGGCTTCACCTTTCAAGCAGTATTTTGAAAACCTCCACTCAAATTCTGTTAACAAGAATACATACAATGTGTCCGAGAGGTTGAACTGAATCTCCATCCATCATGTAGCTGGTAAACATGTGAGAATATTTTCTTTTTCCTGTTGGGAAAAAGTGCTGGGTTTAGAGATGTGGGACTGGAGGTGTCAGCAAATTGATCCTCCTGCCTGGACAAGTGGATGTCACAAATCCCATTCAAAAACTAGGAGATGGCTCATCTCCAGCCAGATATTCTGCAGATGCAGTGCAGGTTGTAAGCTTGCAGAGGAAATTTTTTCCCTGTGTCTCTTCTGGTACACCTTCAAATGTTAAAACTAATTTGTTAAATAATGGGATGCTATAAATAACTTAGAGCTGTAGTTCTATTTTAGCCTGTTCTATGTGTGGACTCCAAATGATTTAATGAAGGAAACAAATATAATTATTTTACATTTTGCTTAGGACAACCCAAGCCTCTATGGCACAGCCAAATATGCAAAGAGTTCATCCCTTTCCTAAGACCTAAACTAGCACCTTAGCCCCTGCCTTTAAAAAGCTTTATCCCTGAAATGTGTCTTGAGCTAAGGGCTCTGTATTGTGAAGTTTTCCCATTGTTCCTCCCCTGGAGTTTTTGCCTTTTGGAGGAGATGGGGCATTGTTAAACAGAATTTGGGCAGAACTGGGTAACCTGAGTGGTTGTGCTATGTCAAGTAACCCTTTGGCCTTGCAGAATGGATGCCTCAACAAGTTTAGCTGCCTGGATTTGTTTTGAATTATTTCATAAGCAGCATTCATCGAGGGCACAGCGCAGCTGAAGGTAAGGCAAGGCTGTCACTAGATCATCCGGAGACGAGTGCCATGGAAATGAAGAACTATTGCTGCTCTTTGAGCAGTGACACTGACCAAAATAAAAGACATCTGGGTAGGAAATAGCAGGCTGCTTCCAGGGAGCATCCATGGTATACCTCAGATTGCCATGAATGCCTGTCCTGCTAGGCAACCGGAGAAGGGAGCTGCAGGCAGCTGTAAACTAGGCCAAAAAAGAGAAAAGGGAAAAAAAAAAAAAAAAGGCAATCCCTGAGAAAAAGGAGTATGTTATTCCTAATTGTGCTCTGGGCTTGGAAGTCTTTTTATTCTTGTCTTTTGTTGCATTTTCCTTCCTTTCTTTTCATGCCCTGGCAGCAGCCGGTGGGTCTTGGTGCTGGAGAGTGTTGGGTGGCTGGATCCCACCCCTCCTGCTCTGCCTGACCTTCGGGAGGGTTTGGGGTTGGTTGTAGGACACCCAGCACGTCTGAAGGGTGGGCTGTGCCACACATCAGGTGGTTGTATGAGCAAGGTCAGGCTGCAGTGTTGACCATGACACTTGGGAAGGGAGGATGAAACCCACCATCTGCTGTAGGACACAGTCTGACTCTGAATGTTGGCAGAGTTGTGGTTTCACCCAAGGATAAACATACAACCTTACTGGACGAGGTTTTCTGAAGTGGCTGGTGTCACATTCAAAGTGTGTCCAGCCTTTAATAGATACCTCTGAACAGTACTTTGAATAAGGCAGTGGTAGATAGAAAGAGGTGAAGTAGCATGTCCATGGTTAGATAAGAAACCAGTGGCAAAGTGAGGGGTTAAATGTACCCCTCCTCTGTCCAGGCTGTCACCCTCACTTCTGGGCCATCTTTTCCCTCACTACTCTGTGCATGGTGACTAAACTTCTGTTAACATCAGAATGTGAAGGACACAGAAAAGGTGTGTGGGGCGTTGCTCAGGGGAGGAAGGAATGGCTTTGGGCAAGAGCTGAGGGGACCTGCAGAGTCAGGGACCTGGAGCAGCACAGTGCAGAGTGGTGGCAGCTCCAGCAGAAACTGCTCTGAGGAATGGGTGACCAGGAGCTGTTTGGGCAGAGTGAACATCCCTGTGGTGATGATCTGACAGACAAGCTTGCTGGTTTGTCTTTGACGTTTCCCTGAGCTCTCCACCCTTCATTATAAGATGTGGATTGACAGAAAATTTGTTCTCAAATGTTTATCAAAATTCTTGATTTGACCAATCAAAATTTACCATCTGTGCCTCCCATCTTAAAACATGTGGGCAGTGATGACCTCTGGACCAGGAGGTGCTGGAGGTAACCTGAGGCTCCTCCAGTCTTTAGCGCAGGCTCAGGGCTGAAGGGCAGGTAGCATGGACAGCTGTAGCTCGGGAAGCAGCCTCAAGAGGGAGGGAAGGTTTTCTCACAGGCTTTTATGACCAATGTTCAAAGAGAAATGCCTTTAGAGAAGAAAAGGCTGGGCTTTGTGACTGCACAAAAATCAGCCCTGCAAAGCTCTTCATTGGTTTTGTTTTCCTCGGTGCTGCTCCTCTACTTGATCCCTCCCTTAAGTCCCGCTGGTGACTGGGGACTTTTTTTCTAAACAGGGGACTATAAAGCTTAGTCTGGGATGAGGTGTTTCACCTAAAGGGATGCAGGTCTGTGCCCTCTATTCTTGGTCAGAGATACATCATCCCAATGAACAACAGGACACATAGACTGGGCAGGAGGGGAACGAACTGGTTAGTTGCCTTGAACTGGAGGATGCCTTGGCTAATCACTAGCACAATTGGACAAATGACCAAATATAATAAATAAATAGAAAACACTTTAATCTGAGCAGAGGAGCTGGCTGTTTAAGGGCAGTGAGAGGTTTTACTTCAACAGCCCTAGCAACTAGGACAAACATGACCCTAAACACGTAAATGAAACAGAGCTCAAAAGATGAGAGGCCAAAGCCATCATGAACCCCCTGTATCATGTTATTAATAGGAAAGGGGCCTCCATTAACTTCTTAGAGGGTGATGCAAAAGCATCAGAAGAAATTTGTGGTACACATAAAGTGGCAGCGTGTTGCACCATATCTAATTGCCAGAATAATTATTTTCTGCTATGCAAATTACCAGGAGCAAATTCACAACAGTACATTTATGTGTGTTTAATTATCATCAAGAGCTGGAGTTGAGGGACTAGATATAATATCTTCACAATGAAATAGCCAGAATTTGTGTGTGTGTTTGCAGTGAACTTGTTATTTTACCACAGCTGGATTTGTTTATTTTAAATAAATCGTTATGGCAGATACAGTTTCTGTTTATTTGCCCATTTGCCGATTTATTGTAAAAATTGTGGTTTCATTTATATGGGTGCTTTCTATCAACCACACATCACCGCTCTTGTTCACAAGCTGCATTGTTTCTGTATGTTTCTGAGGAGCACAATGGAAAGAAAAGGCATTAGTTCATGTGTAAATCAAGAGTAGAGGAGTAGAAGGAATTAGCGTGACCTGGATGAGTTAAGGTTTTGTAAGGGCCGTGCTCTGAAAACTTGAATTCTAACATAGCCCAAGCCTAAACTGTTAGTTTGGTTATTGGGTGGCATGAGTAAGGTGAAATTGATTAACTTTTAAATTTGTGGTGAATATTTTATATTTTCTCATCAGAACAAGAGAAAAAAGAAGTGAACCCAGACCATTCTGTGATTCTGCATGAATATGAGATGCTGGGTTACCATTTCCAATCCTGAGATGGTTCTTCACCTCTTAATGTTCAGACTTTCTGGACCAGAGCTTTACTGAAGATGTTGAATATAAATTCAAGGTTTGACTTTATGAGAAAATATTAAAATTGGAAAGAAACGTTTCTGCCACTCAAATGTTTTGTTTTGGCTGTTGTCCATTAACAGAGCTCTTGCAGAGAAAGATCTGAAAGTTACCAGTGTAGATGTTCATTCAAGAGAAATCATGTTGTGTAGTCCTAGGAATGTTTTTTGTGGCCTGATCCTATTGAAAACTGGGGATCTGCAGCTCTGGAGATGCTGCTCCATATCAGTCCAGGCTCCAGTCAGGAAAAATCATCGTTAAGGGATGGATTTATTTCCTGGGTCTCCTGCCTCTTAGCTTTGCTTACCTTGATCTGGAAGCAACAACCTGGTTGCAGTTGGCTTCTGCTTAACATCCAAGTGTTTGTTGTGGTCACTGTTTCCAAAAGGAGGAGGGAGGCTCCCAGCTGGCCGGTTTTGCTATGTGCCACGTCCTGTGCCAGGTAAAAATGCGGTTGCAATGCAATTAGAAACCTTGGCAGACCATTGCCAAGCCTTGCTTTGTGTTTCTTTGTTTCCTCTTGTGGGTTTCAACTCAAGTTGCAAAATACAATCAAGCCAGGGGTAACAAAGGGTCACAAAGATACCCTGCTGTGTCATGAGTGGTGGGATGGACCAGCTTCAGGTGCCATCACCACGAGGGTGCCTGCAGGACCCTTGTTCACTGTGCCTCTGAGATGGTTTGTGTATAATTGATGGGTACCCTGAGGTTCTGCCTCCCCCTCCTCTCCAGGACGTCCTTTTCTGTGTTAGTTTATTTTTTAAATAATTAACAGACTTTGTGACTGCCTGTCTATCCATCCCACTGGAATTCCTCTCCAGCTGCTCTCAGCCCTCCTCACAGCCCCTCCCTTCCCTCCCCAACGTGCTTTTCCTTTCACTGTATTTTAAAGGGATGTCTTTTGTTGTAACTTCACGGGATGAAACCTCCAGACACGTTTTGAATGGGATGCCCTTTGCTTAAAACGGCTATCCTGAAATCTTCTTTTTCCCTCTCTGATGCACAGGGACATGTCAAAGAAACTATTTTCTGTCTGAATAATTCAGTGTGGGGTAATTGTTGCCTGATAGATACCTCCTCTCTCCAAACTGCCCTTATAAATTGCCCATCCCTGTAGCGTGAAGGGGTGGGTGCGATTGAAGATGGACTGGGAACACTGTTCCCACCCTATTTGTCCCCTCCTACACATGTTCCCTGTGGCTGGTGGTGGCTGCAGCTCACTGTGGTGTGTCACGGATGCCTGGCCTGGTATGACTGTTGTGAACATAAGGTTATTTGAGCAACCCCCCCATGAATCTTCTGTGGCTGTTGAGAGCAAGGACAGGAGTCTGCTTCCTTTCTCTCCCCAGTAAATCTGCCTTTCCATGGTGTTGGCAATGGTACAGGCAGTAGAGAAGCTCTAATGCATCTTCATGCCACCGGGAAAGTCAGCTGCTGAGGAAAGACCAGGCTGCCACACTGGTCTCTGTTCCTGGAGAAAAGTCCTACTAACAGAAGCAGCCCAGCACAGAAGAGCTGCTGGAGATATTTGCACTGTGTTTTGTGCTTTAAGTGATCAGCCATCAGGGTTGGTGCTGAGCCCAGGTGGAAATGGTGATTTCTGTGTAAGATCCCCAGACAGCAATGGTTTCTGGGCATGTATTTGGGAGTGAGAAAAGCTAAGATGCTTGTTGAGCCTTTTCCTCTTCTCACTGTCAGCAGAAGACTGTCAGACTGTTTCCCTTCTACCTCATGTGAAGACCATCCACCTACTTCAATAATTTTACAAATAACCTATCTTCACTTGTCTAGGCTTGCTGCTCTCCAGATCCACGTTTTAATTGACACACAGCTTGTGGTGTGGCTGGAGGCTATGCCGATAATGCACATATTCATGGCATGGCAGGCAGATAGGCCCCCTCCCTCAGACACCATCGTTCAAAGCAAACATCAGACAAGCAACCAGCTTTGATGTGGGTCCTGGGTTTGCAGCCTCAAAAGAGAAATCTTTGGAGCCCTGTTTGCACTGTTCCTTGTGCCAGACATTGCAGCAGTGTCATAATGGCCAGGCAACTGTGTCCTCGGCATAGTGGAAGGGGAATTTGGCAGATCCTCAGCAGACATGGTTGTGTTAGAGAGTAATCACGAGCAGTCTGGGCTTTGCAGGGATGGAGGCTGTGAAAATAGTAATAATAATAGTGATAGGTGAGGGAGTGGGGCAGGGAGGGTGGATGATGGGGCTGCTCTTGGACCATCTGAGGCACTTGTCAGAGGACATTAGCCCTGCAATTAGCTGAAGCTGAAGAGGAGGGAAGGGAAGACAGCCAGAGCAATGCTGCAGCGGGGAGGGCTTTGTGTCAGTGCACAAAGCTCTTTTTTTCTCAGCAGGACTGCTGGGATTTGCTCAGGTCTCCTCCCAGATAAATTAACTCAGTACAACACCTGCTCCTTTAATATGGTCAGGCTAACTCCTCTGCAGACCTGCCTTTTCTTTCTATTCTTTTTTTATTTTTCTTTTCGTTTCCTTAAAGACATGGAAACAGCCTGTGAACTGCCTTCTCCTGTTTTATTCCCCACCCCCAACCCACCCTTTCTCATGGAGGGTGAGATGAGTTTTTTTTCCTTCTCTATAA
>VXBZ01004246.1:87552-109570 GCA_013399135.1 Heliornis fulica
GAAAGATTTTGAACAACCCCCCCCCCCCCAAAACCAACCCCCAAGCTGGCAAGAGGTGAAGGGTATGTAATTGCTATTCCTTATGCAGCCTGCTAAAGCTGCATGTTTTAACCATCTGAGGACAGCAGGGAATTTTCTCTTCCAAGAGAGTCAAATGTGGGGTTTGCATTTTCTTTCTTTTCAGGAGGGGTACGGGGAGAAAAGAGGTGGACTTCATTTTCCTTGGGATTAGCTAAAGCTCCTTCCACTTTTATGTTGGCAACGTGAGGTTTCATCAGACCTCTGATCCTGTGCTGAATAAAAATATAGCATTACCATCAAACTACAAAAAAGAGGGCTTGAACTTAACTGGATTAAAGTGTGTTCAAGACAGCATTCTTTGCTTAATGGAGTGATGGTGTGGGGGGCTGATGCTGTGGTATCCAAACCAGCCCACCTCTCTGCCAGAGCATAAAGGGGGATTCTATTCACTGCTGCTGACCAGAGAACCTCGGGCTGAATTTTCTTCCAGGATATTTGTCTCAATGCTGATACAGATGCTCAGATTCCCATTGCTGCAATTCTGTGGATTTATTCTTGACAGTGCACCGTTGGTAACAGGCTAGCTAATCAGTAGGGTGTACCTCATCTTCATGGAGATGTATGCATGAGGTTTAATTGCAAATAAATGTGCTCAGCCACATTTGCTTATACTTTGGTGTTTGTCTTTCCCATATGAATAAACATCCCTGGCTGCCCATCTCTGCCCTGCACACACCCTGATAGCACTTGTGCAGCCTTTTTGCCACCATTGGCTCTTGGTTTGCTCTTTGGATGCTTTTTTTTTGCCAGATTTTTCAGGCTTTTCCATCCCCCTAGAAGGAAGAAGGCTGCTTCTGACCTTCACTGATGGTCCAACATCTTGTGCTTTTATTGGTATAATAAAAGCAGAGACCTGGGAGAATCTACTCCCGCCATGTTGTGTGTTGCGCCTTCCGCCTCGATGAGTGCCTGCATGCTTGGATGTATCCCCATATGTCCAGTAATGAGCATGGGCTAATTGCCTAGGCAGATAGAAAAATAGATAGGTAATTTGTAGCTATTTAATTTTACATTAGGCAGAAGGATGTAGGGGCAGAGGCTAATGTTGTTGGCATTTCTTTTCAGGGTTGTTAACCAGATATGCTGCCTCTGGGGCATAACAATGCCTCCCTCAGTAGAGCTCTAATACTTTTATTACATTCTTATTAATTTAGCAATGGCCTAAAGTCTGTGAGGCACCTTCCAAGGCATGATCCCTGCCCTGAGGACCTTACCGACTAATTCCAAAGCATGATACAACGGGGGATTACTCAGTGAGGGCAAGGGCCTAATGGAGTAAGAAATGGTTTGTATTAGATAAATGGATAAGAATGAATCAGTGGAAGAGTTAATCACGCCGTTCCTTGCAGGCATATGGGTATAAGCATCTCCTCAGGAGGTCTGTGGTGTGGACAGTCAGCTTAGCGAGGTCTTTCCAGGCAGGGAGTATGGATGGTGGTTGTCTCTTGTCTTCCAGCTCCATGGGGATGGCTGCTCTGGGAAGCAGCTGCTCAAGTGCAAAGAAGCTATGTGAGAAAATGGTCTGGTCAGCCAAAGTGTTTTCTGTAACTTCCCAAAGGGGACAGGTCCTGCCCCCAGCGACACAAACAGCTCTCTTCCCATGTCCCTCTGAGTGTTTAGTTGCAGAGAAGTGGGAACTTTTTTCTGATTTGGAATGCTATTGCAAAGCTGTGGGGTTTTGACACGGATTTCAGTTCTTGGGAAGCCACAAACTGATGGTCCCCCCAAAAAAGAGCCATCCAGGAAGCTGGGGAAAGGGCTTGAGGGAACCAGGGGCTGGAAAAGAGCTTCTGCTCAGGGGTGGCCAAAAGCCTCCCCCCGTGCCCCCAACACCTGTCCTCCTCGTTTGAAGGCTGTAAGCTGCCCAGCACAGCCAGCGGCTTTTGGGACAGATGGGTCTGCAACAGCTGAGGGAGCTCAGGGCGGGAGGGATGAAAGGGAGATGGAGAGCCCTCCCCTTGGTGCCTCAGCAGCGCGGGCTGGTGTGAGCCGGTGGGGAACATTTGGTCTCCATGTGGCATCTGGCAGCAGAGTTTTCTTCTCTGGCATTTCCTTTGGTGAAAGGAAGAGCAAAGCAATTTGCTTCCAAGCAGCTGCTCCGCTCCTCTGGGAGAGAACAGTGTCATCCTTCTCCCTGCCCCCCTCCTTCAGCAGGGTGCAGGAGCACAGTCCCCTAACTAACATCCCCAGCCCCAGGTAAACATCCTTTCCTCTCATTAACTCAATTTTTTAAATTATTTTCTTTTTAGCATTGAGAGAGGAAAAAAAACTTTTTTGCATCAGTTTAAAAACTAGTTGCTGTGACAACTGGACGCGGGGTTTAAAGTGGCTGGCTCTGTCTTCTTGACATCATTGTTTGACTTTTAGTTGCTGGAGCAACAGATCTCTGGGAAGAACCAGCGAGGTCGAGGTTTCTCTTTCTTTCTTCCTCCACATTGCTTTTCTTTGGGGCCTGAGAGCACCAGCGATGGTTTGCTTTTCACTGAAGACACACACTGTTAACATATGATGGGAAGATGTCAGGCAGCATTAGAAGAAATGGAGGTTAGGTCAAAGGCTCGTTACAATGGGAGAATTCCTACAAAACTGAAGGGAAAAAAAAAAAAGAATGAATGAGGCATTATATGTCCCAAGATCAGAAGGCCAGAGACGATGTAGCTCCAGCACACTTGGCATTAGGCATTTACCTCGTGACATTTTTCTACGGGTTGTTCTGAACCCTGAGTTTTTCTAAATTAAAGATATAGTTGTGGAGATAAGCAGAGAATGCAAAATGCCATCAGATATAAGTTAGGGCCATAACATAGCTCTTTCAATTCTTCTTAATGAAATGTTACACTTAGACCTTCCTTCCAGTTTTTCTTTTTGTCAGTGTCATTTCTGGCCACAGAAGAGCTGTTTAACCCATCCCAGACAGCTTTTCTCTGGAAGGGGATGCAGGAGGGGATATGAGACATTTGCCTAATTACATCTTTCTAAAAGTTCTCCACACTGATTATTCAGGGCTCTGGATGTAGCCACAAGGGTCGTGGGAGGATGCTGCTGATCTCAGCTGCACCAATGTCTCCTTCTGCCATGAGCATAGAGGGACTGTGTGCCCATTGGGATGTGCTGAGACCTCAGTAAGCACAATATTGTTCTTCTGGGAAACACTTAGAGCCAGGAACATTCAAATCCATTTTCCCAGTCTGAGACTCTCTCTCCATTGGTTTTGTGCACTAACAGCATCCTTGTCCTGGCTGAGCTCTCTGGGTGAACAAATGCTATATTCCACAGAGTCTTCTTTGTGAGCTGGTTCTCCTCTGGAGTTAGTGTTTGCAGATCTTGGGGTGACAATAGTTGACAGCTCTTAGAATCATTTGCCTTGGAAGAGACCTTTAAGATCACTGAGTCCAACCCCAGCCTAACCCTGTCCAGTCCACCTCTAGACCATGTCCTTCAGCACCTCATCTTTTTGCCTTTTCAATCCCTTCAGGGATGGTGACTCTGCCACTGCCCTGGGCAGCCTGTTCCAATGCCTGACAGCCCTTTCAGTGAAGATATTTTTCCTGATGTTTCTTAAGCTGATGCTGAATTTGCAGTTCTCTGGGCTTGAGTTTTGAATTTCTTCCTGGCACGAGGCTGACCAGGCGTGGAGTAAAGACCAGAGCAAGGGGGAGGCTGGAGGTAGGATGATGCATACACTGGAATACAATTTTGGCATTATGCAATAAATTAGTAACAAGTGAAATGTCAAAGCAAGGGTTGGTTTTTTGGCAAATGCTTTATGCTTAAAACCTACATGATAAACTACTGCTGTTTTAGGAGTCTAAATGTGTCCTTGATTACCTGACAGAACATCCATAGGGTTTTGGTTTGTAACAGTAAATCAGGAATGGCCTTAAGTGATGCTGTTGGGTGGAACAGGATAAGCGAAATGTAAAATGAAGTTTTCAGTGAAAATCCAACCAGAATTTTGAAAAAAAAAGAAAAAAATAGTTAAAAAATAAAAGTGAAATCTGTTGGTGTCAAAGTAAAGGAAGCTGTCTTGAAAGGTACTTCAAAACCTGAGCTTTTCTTGTTCTGAGAATTCCTGATGGTGTATCTGACTGTCCAGCTCATTCCAGGTTTTCATATATACATATATATAAGTGCAAACGTTTTCACAATGAAGTTATGGTTTCAGTATTACACCCTTGCTGCCCACAAAATACACAGAAATCAAATTAACAAACATACATGCCTCAAAGTCTACACAATGTCAGCCACAAGTATGCATGCAAGAATGCTGGTTGCTAGAGTCTGGAGTTAGCTATTAGCGAACACTCGTATGGTGTTCAGATAATGTGTTCTTAAATGCCACACACGTACCACACGGTTCAGATGTGGTTTGGGGAGCTATAAAATGGGATTTCAAACTGGTTCTGTCCCTACTCTTAAACCCATAGCTCAATTAGGGCTCAGATGTATCTCAGCTATAGGGCTGGCGTCCTGAGTCTGGGATCTTGTGACTGGCTGGGTTTTGTGGAGGTTAAAAGGCACGGATGCAGCTGCTTATTAGTGAATTTGTGCACGTGCCAGTCTGCAGTGAAATGTACTTGAAATAACCTATCCTAGATGCCTCTATGAGGATGATGGCCCTGATGATTTAGCTATTTCGGTTCCAGCTTGAATTATTCATGTATTTGAAAACATTCATGAATTATTTGTGTTTTCACTAAATATATAATTTAAAAACCCAAATCCTTCCGATGAAATATAAAACGGGAAAATATTTATTTATTTTTGCTGCTCTGAGATGCTGTTGCCCCCACCCTGGAACAGCCCTTTGGCCATGGGGAGCTGTGATGTCAGGGTATGATGATGTCTCAGGCAGCAGGATCCTTGCCTTAACCTGTGCCAACAGGGTTTCAGCCCATATTCAGCAAGATAAAGGCTCTTATAAATTTAGATCTAACCCAAACTTGGTTTATTAACTTCTGGGTACTAGTTTTTTTGAGAATGGTGACTATCTGGCATGCATGGGTTCAAGATTTAGGATCTGCTTTCATGAGCTGGTGTGTCTGGATTTAAGATGGCCAGCAACAGATTAAAAGAGCTTGATCCTTATGATGCAAAGGTCTGACCTGGTAGAAATTCACAAGCTGGTTCAAATGCATTCAACTGTTTTGGTGATTTAACTTTATCCTGGCAACCTTTATGCCAACTCCAGTCCTGTCGATCATCTTCAGGCTGACATAATGTGACCAACTAACTGAAAACTGGTGCACATCCTATCATGTGCTCGGGCTAATTCAACAAAAATGTGTTTGTGCTTGATCCAGATCAAATCTGTCCTGCCGCAAAATCTGGGAGTACAACAGATGTGATATTAATAGATGTGGAACCACAGCCTAAGCCTCTCCCCCTCCCCAAACATCTGCAGCAGAGAGGGGGATGGTGGTGCTGGGAGGAGGCATCCTGTAGGGACAGCAGTTCTGCTCTCGTTTAACTGTGTGAACTTCCCAACGCTTATATTAATTTTAAAGAAAGTGCTTTGGCATAACTGACATAAAATCTGGGGTTTTTTTTCACCCTAAGGGATTAGTTTCTTCCAGGGGAAGTTTGAGTGGCTATACTCTAATGAAGCATCTTAACATGTAATGTGGTTTTTTGTCTTTTTCTCCCCCCCCCTCCCCCCAACTCTGTCATTGCAATGGAACTGCTTTATCTACCTACTCTATTAGTTTTTTTAACCCTGTTGTGCTTCAGATTGTTTGAAAGTTCTGGCTGGCCAAGAGGCCTTGATTTCACCTGGATGTGATATTGCCCTGAGTTGCTCAGTGCCACTGCTGAGCCCTGATAAAAATTGTCCCATCCATTTCGTTGCTTCTGTGAGAACAAGATCTGAGGTTTTCCATGCTTAAAAAAAAAAATAATTTAAAAAGCCTCATAGTTTTCCATCAGATTGCCTGGTCTTTTTTTTCCCCTTGTATTGACTCTACATTCTGCTGGAAATCCTTCACTTTTGTGGCTTCAGTCATAAGAATTTAGATCTCACTCCTTCTCCCACCCCTCCTCTCCATTAGCTGATTAATGTGCTTTCATTTTGTCTAAGTACCAACAGCTTACACCGACTGCTCGGGGTGTGTGAGTGTGTGTGTGTGTGTGCACGCTCAACAAAAGCCTTTTCTCTCTTCATCTCTGTGTTCTGGGACTGAGGCCAAGTTGTGATTGTAATAATGTAATCTCTTCTGAATACTTGAAGTGATGGGAAAAAATGAGATTTTGAAAATGAAATAGATTAATCTATACAGCTAGAGGGGGGAAATCATGCATTTTAATTAGCTCTTGAGAGTAATTTTCCTTAAAGTAGTACAAGCCAGGTGTGCAGAAGTATTCTCCTGCCTTAAGAGCCTTGCCTCTCCTTCTGGAGTCCTTGGAAAAGATGGTGACAAGTGACAAGTTCGTTCGTGATGCTTCTCTTGAAGGGATTGAACATAAGGCAACTTGATGGGATCTGATTTTTCAGAGGTTGCACTCATGGCACTATCTAAAAACGAGCCCCTCATCCCCTAAAAACGCCTTGAGAATTGAAGCAGCTGCTCACTTCAGCGTGCAGGAGGACTCTACTTCTTTGTGTGCTTGTGCACATGGGGGAAGGGTGATTTATCAAGTTATTTTATTTAACTTTTGTTCGGGATGAGATCATTCCCTAAAAGGTGTTGGTGGTTTATTACCTCGCTGACTGGGGCTGTTAGCTGTTCTGTGTGCAGGAGAGCACACAAAAGGGATAACACATGTTTTTCACCAGGCAGAAGCACAGGGAATGTATTGGAAGAGAAAAGTTGACCTGTCCTAACTCACCAACTCTGCCTTACTTGTGACATGTGAATTGCTTGCCCATGGCACAGTGGTTGTGCCCATCCTTGCAGCCTTGGCTGGGAGAACGCACTTGGGTAATGACCATTGCTGGGCTGGCAAACTCCCTTTATTAAGCCAGCATAACCTGATGACATCTGATTGAGTTCCAATACTCTTAAAAAATCCTTCTTATTTACAAAGCCACATAATGTTGACCCTAAATTTTTTTTATTTTTTTCATGAGAAAGGGGTATTTTTTGCAGTGAAGTGATTTGGATTGGAGAAGTGTTTTGGTTCCTTGACAAAGATCTATATCAACTGATTGAGTCTGGGCTTTGCCCAGAACCTCCCCTGCTTCTCCCGTGCCACCTGCATAACAAAAGTCTCCCATCCCAGAGTGTTAACATGCTCTTCAGCCTCCTCCTTCAGCCTTGATCTACAACTGACTGCAAAGGACACGTGATTTTAGAGAATGTGCTGCTCTACCTCAGTTTTATATCCCAGTTAGGCACTGAAATTTTCAAACTTCCTTTTCAGTCACTTTGGCATTGTAATAGCTTGGGTTACTCTTTTCTTAAATCTGTTTTAATTCTTTACCTCCATATTTTAGCAGCAAGTTGCCTTGAATTTACAGTTCCTGTTGAATTCCTCTATGAATAGCACCTAGATTTCCTACTTTGCAGCTGCAAACAAGGTTTAAAAGCTTTTGGGATTTCTTGGCAGCTAATAACTCCCAGACTTCAGCATAGTTCATTTTAGAAATGTTTCTCATGCTTCAATCTGGACAGCGTTATGCAGGTCAGGGAATCCTGTCAGACCTGGGGCCAGGGGAGGATGTTCCATCAAAAGCTTTCTTGGCAAATTTAAAAAAATAAAAAAAGAGAGCCAAAAGGACCTTTAGGAATACTGCTTAATATCATTTCCATCCAAAATAGGAAAAGCACCTGTAACTGATGCCAAGCACAGGACAAAATAAATAAAAAAATTCCCCAAGCAAAGACCTCCAACTGGAAATATTTCCTGAATGATCTCACTGAGAATCCCGTAAGTGGCTGGATCAGTTTTAGGGAAAAGGGAACATGGGCTTGAACTCCATACTGAAAGACAAGAAAAAGCTTCAGGGAAAAAAAAAAAAAGAGCCAAAGCCAGATGCAAGCTGTGAGAGGTGCTAGGATTTACTTCATTCCTGATTGGAACCTCTTGACATTGACACAAAAAAATTTCATAGGGATACAGCAAGACTTGAGGTGAGGAAATGGTCTAAAAAGTGACATAAAATTATCCTCGTAGCTTTCATCCTGGGCCCACGCTGGCATAGAGGTTGAGTGGAGCTGGGACAGTGCTTGAAGAATGAATATTGTCCTTCTTCACCTGGAGTCGTTACCTGAGTGTTGTGGTGAGTGATGGATTGGGTGGAAGAGGACTTGTTCAATGTCCTCTTGGACCTTAGCAGTTTAATCAGCTGTGCTGAACAGTAAATGTGCATGTGTTTGATGGGCTGTTCCACAGAGACAGGACCCTTTTAGACCTGTGCCATTTCCTAGATATCTCCCCTGTATTACAGACTTGCACCCCTGGCAAGACCAAGCTGCCTCATCAAACTCATCACCAAGCTGGGGTTTGTCTTAACTACAAGTGGATCTTTGTTTGTATCTGACCTGGAGTAAGATACTGCTTCTCCTTTTTAACGATGTGCCTGCAATTAGTATTTATTTTAGATTTAATCAGTCAGTGCATGTCAGCCAGTAACCTCAATAATTATGATCTTGCTCTCAGGGTGGAAGGTAATTAAACCTCAGGAGGTCACATCGAAACTGTGAATCTGATCTCAGTGTAACAGGGGTCTTAGACAGGACTGGTTGTACTACTGAGGTGTAGGTACTGAGCAGGTTGAGAGGCACGATACAGAGAAAAATGCACAAGAATTTTCTGAATAGATGGGCCAGAGACACTGAGACACTTTTGGATGTGGTATTTTCACTTAGCAAAGACACCTGCTCAGAGCTGTATCTCTGTTGTCCAGAATTTCTGTGACTCATGCTCTGCTTCACTTTAACTCTTCTTATTTTTTGCCCATTAAAAGAGGTTACACTGGGTGTAGCAAAATCCACCAGTGTTTGCTTCTGGCTTCACTGAAAGTATTGCAAGATGTTTTCTCTGTGAGGCTAAGAAATAAACCAACTGGATCATACAGATCAGATGTTTTCAACCTGTAAATTGCAAATAAATTCTAGAGGCCGCCCTCCTATTTTAACTGCCAGGAAAAAGTCCCAAAGTCTTTCTTTTCCATTGCAACATAGGATCATGATAGAAGAGACTGAGACCTGCCAAAATAAAATCCTTATTGAAAGCTTGCTTGGAGCTTTATAAAAGATTTGAAGAACTTATCTGAGTTGAATTAGTTTGCTTAATCCTAGTGATAATTTGGCTGAAGATGTTCGCTCCTCTCAGATACAATGCTGGCTGCATGTTGTAGTACTTAGGCACGGACCTAACAAGAACAGAGAGTCTCAGTGAACTTCCATACCACCATCTGAACACCTTCAACTTGCCAGACTGATGCGTTTCATCAAAGTGGACTTCACTGTCACGATATGACATCTGAATGTGAGGTATGAGCCTGCAACCATGAGCGTGTGGAGAAGGGACAGTAATGCATATGCCATATGGTAGAAGTTGATGGTAATAGATGTTTCATATATTCCAAGAACATAATTTGCTCCAAATGAAAATCCATACTCTTTAACTCTTCTTTAACCCATGGCTTGGTTTTTTTTTTTTTTTGTTTTTTTTTTTTTTTTTTTTTTAGTGGAAGTCTTAGTTAATTCTGCTTTAATGTTTCTGCTTTCTCCAAGGTTTTGCAGCATCAGTACTGAGTGCTACACCCTTCCTCCACAAATGCTATCTGCAGCCTCAGCTTCACGTCGTCCTTCATCCCCAGTGCATGGAGGAGGGGGGGGGCTGTGCGGTGCTGACAGCTTTTAATGAGCTGCAGAAATCCAGGGCAGAGAGGGTCGCTTCCAGCCGAGGAGGGTGAGCTTATCTCTTTATTTACAATCTCAGAAATACTTTGGGTCCTGGGAGATGAAGGGCCCGTGCACATAAATGTAAAGGACAATTAGAGTGGTGTTACTGGCAAGTGAAGATGATTGAAACACTGTGACAGAACCGTCCCCTGCAAGGGTCTGTACTATCCCTGGCTCAGCACGCTCTATAACTGTTCTCGTTTCATTGAATGATTATTAAGAGACAGAGGAGAGAGGTTCCAGCATGATCACATATCACAGTATTTCAGGGTTTGGAGTTTCATGTTCTGATGCTTAATTAAAAAAAAATCAACCAAACAACCAAAACCAACATTTTCTTTCAAAACTTTATAGTACTCAGTTGTTAAAAAAGTAACTTATTGGGCTCTTAAGGAAAAATTAAAAAATACCAAAAAATATAAGGCTTAGAGTAAGGCAAAATCTTATTTTCAGGACAGAAGTGATCCTTAAGCACTTGGTAAGAATGACATTGATGTTTTCTAAGAGACCTGACTCTGTTCTGCAAAAGCAATACTTCCCTCTTTTTGAGTGTCCTGAGTAAAAAACACCTCTAAATCTTCTTTATGTGTCATCCTTTAGGAACAAATATGGAAACGCTGCAGTGTTTGGGGTGCAGGATGCAGAGTGGTGAAGAGAATGCTGGTACTGCTCAGTCTGAACTCTTTAGGGCTGGAAATGAATAAAAATATCAACCTCCCCTGAAGCTCTTAGGGACGTGCATAGTAACAGAGTATGCTCAGCAGGTAGTTTTGGACGGATCATGCAAGTAGTGTCACTAGAGAACAGGCAGGGGTCACCTCAGAGCTTCCTACGGTGCTTTAATTAGATAAGATGTTCCCCACTGCTCCCTGACCCCTCTCAGCTTGTCCAGGAGAAGAAGCAATCTACCAAGACCCCATCCCAGCCTTTGTACAGGCATCCTCTAAGGCAGCTGGGCTCTGGGTCCCTGACCTGGCATAGGATGAACCCATGGAGGTCTTTGCCTAGGCAGAACAGTCCTTCAGCTGCTGCACACTCCATATGTACACATATATAATTTTTATATGTATATGTCCTGGACACAGCTATACTTTTCTCCTTGACATATTTAATTTTCTTCCTCGCTGTTATGACTGATCAAGCTGTGTAAATTGAAGCACACGTGTGAGGAGGTCTTGTGAGGATGCATAGCCAAATTCAGGGGCATTTTAAAACACTGGAGCTTTGCACTTCAACGTGGTACCTTCTGGCGCCAAAGAAATTCACAGGTTCTTGTGCGAGTTAGAGGGATGTGTGGTGGTGTTATATGTTTACTTTGGAGGGCAGCCTACAGCCAACCCACAGGGATCACAGCCCATTGTGCTGAGCGTTTTACACACACATAACAAAATCTGTATCTGCCCCCAAAAATGAGTCACTTCTGAGAGGGAACATCCAGTCATGTGGAGAGAGGAACAGCTGAGTAAAAGAGCTATAAATTGGTCCCGAAACTCGACTGTGCTCGCAAGGCCAGTCTTGCTGAGATTGCCTGTGCAGGTCTGCTTTTGGCTTATTGCCAGCTGCAGGTGAATGTTGGAGAGAGGGATCAGCAAAGTCTTTCAGGAAAAAGGCACAAGAATGCCTCAAAACTCCTGCTTGCCTGTGGCATGACAGTAGTGGGTTATCAGAATTGTGGTGCCTGTGCTTCCTTGACGGACAGGTACTTGCTCTCAGCTCCAGGGAAGGTTGGAAAGGAGAAGTGCTTTCTCCTTCCTTCTTCATGTATATATTTCTGAAAGCCTCAGGATCTATAGATTATTTCTGTATTTTTGTGTGTATGTGTTCTGCCATCAGGTCACTTGCTTTTGCAGCATGCAGGGAGGAAACTCACATGTCAGGAAGGTGAACAAGCTGGACATGCAGCAGAAGCCCGAACAGCAGGAAGGTGAATGCACTCCCTGTTTGTGTCTGTCATGGGACAGTGGGTGGAACTGATCCAAGTCATGAAGTCTTTCAACTCCTGTGAGGCAAAGGACCGCGTCGTTAAGACCCCCATCAAATAGAGGGGATGAAAGTTGTATCTGATGAAGACCAGGGGGGCACATCATCGGTTCAAAACAAAGGAAGAGCAGAGAATTGCAGACAGTGTGCTGGGAAAGACTCCAAGAAAACAGTAAAGCTGTCTCTTTGTGTGGACAAGACATGCTAATGGGACAACAGAGTGAAGAAACACCAGCAAACCGCCCCCCTGAACCCTTAACTCGCAGAGAGACCGTCTCCAGTGTTGTCATCTTCCTCCTGGAGTGGCGCATGCATATTTTGGCTGGTGCCAAGGTAAGGTGCAGAGGAAGTCTCTCTGTGATACACAAATCACATATAGCAACAGGGTAAGGTTTTTCCAGTCATCTTTTCCAACATTTAATGAGACCCTGGCTGCAACAAAGCAAAGAATGTTCAGGGCCTATTCCCATGGATTGGGTGGATGTTTTGCTGGAATATTTGTGATGCACAGACCTGACTTTTTTTTCTCAGGTGCAGGAGGAAGAGAAATTTAAGGAGAGGTAAGAAAGGAGATTGTTGGCAAGAAGGAGAAAGCCTGCATGTTTTTTAATTTATGAGCATATAAGCAGCCCGGTGTTATACTAGGTATAGGTGTTGGCTTGTCAATTTTAATATGATGAAAAGGTGCCTGGAATGATGGATGGGCTCCTGTTAATGGGAAAATGGTTTATATGACTGATGTAATAAATAGGTATGTAAATCTCTGCAAATTTAAAGGCACTTTTAGCTACCCTAGGAAGCTGCTGTTGATTTAAAGATTATTTTTTTCCTAATGACTGTATTATTTCCTATCAAAATAAGACCTTAACAGGGAAGAAGACTGTGAGGTCTGTTTCTCATGCTGAGACACCGTGATCAAACCTTGTGTGCAGTAATGGAGAGACATGTCCTAGATATTTTACATGGCCATTTAAAAAACTTTCTCTACAGCAACTGGCACAAGTCATGAGCTGCACCCTATATGAGAGAAGATCTGGAAAGTGGAATGCACCAAGGTACCTGCCTAAAACCTGTGTTCTGCTCTCAGGGAATTGCCACAGGATGGAGAACAACAGGAACTTACTTGGTGTTCTCCTGAGGAAGCTAGGCAGGACTACCAGCAGGAATAAAGGCAACTGCTGGAAAATACCCACTCCTCAAGACCTCAACTGGCTTTTGGACCATTTGGTGTGACCTTCTACAATCACTCTTCTGATTTCTACATTGGCCTAACCAGTCAGTCCAGTCAGTCAGTGCTGGCAGGTTGCATTTTCATGTCATCTTTTCTCAGCCCATGGGCCTGGGTCAAGCTGTAGATCATTTCACAGTGGCACAAAGCAGAGGAGCTTCCAGGACTTGCAACCTGCAGATGTACAGATAAAGATGAGAGGACATCTGGTCTCACCCGCAGCCTGTTGTTAGCCAGCTGTGGTACCAGAGAGACAGGCTCTTGGCAGAGGCTTCTGTAGTGGCTTGACGCAGGGAGGAGGGAGGGGTTGCTGAGGATTTTATGTCCTTATTCTTTTGAAAAAGCAGGAGGGTCCTGGGGAGAGGGCTGGGTGAGAGAAGCTGCCAGATGTGAAGAGATGCTCAGCCAAAGGAAAACATCCAAAGACTGAATCTGGTTTTCTAAGAGCAGGCATGCAGAGGTATTCCCATGCAAAGCTTTCATGTGCTTCTCCAGACTGGCCTCTCCTCAACATTGCTCTCCATAAGAAAGGTTTATAGGCTGGTGGTACCCTTCCCCACTCTCAGCCACCACAAACTGCTCATGTTAAGTAAAGATACACAGTTTTGGTTTTTTTTTCATGTTGTTGTAATTTAAAGATAAAATAATCTCAAATAAAGACAATAATCAACATGTAAAGGTACCTTAAGGTTTTGCTGCATGATAAGCACAAATGGAGATTGACTATCTAAAATTCATATACATCCCTAAAGTCCCCAACTCAGAAGTACAAATATCTCCCACACACAGAATCACCTAGGGTGAAATTTTCTGCTGGTGTAAACAGGCAGAAATCCATGAATTCTCCCATAAATCAATTTAATTAAAAGTGTCTCCTGATGTGTCTTTGTTTAGCAATAATATTCATCTGAGAAGGTGTTACAGCAGGAAAGCAAATCATTTCTTTACAGCCCCTCCACCCCAACCCCTTGGCTAAATTTTAATGTTTTTTAATAAATATTTATTTTTTCCAAAGTGAATAAATGCATTGTTTGCAAAGAACCTTTTGTTTTTCTAACACATTTGCTCAGAGGAGCACTTATCTATGGCTGTGTATCGGTGAGGAAGGAGAGAAAGAGCTGGTGCAATTCACTGGTATAAATTGTTTATAGATGTAATGAAGATGTGTTCACTTTAGAGAATAAGACCACCCTCCCTGCAAAACTGTACCTGAAGCAGTAAAAAAAAAACCTAAAACTTTTCTGAAGTTCTGAATTAACACAAGAATTTTTGCATTATTTTTATTTTCCCTTTTTTTTTTTTCTTTTAGCTTTTCTACAGGTCTGACTATTCCACTGGGCCCAATTCAACAAAACACTCCAGAGCTTAAATTCACCAGCAAATCATTTAACCACATGCTTAATTTTAAGCAAGAGTTTAAGTCTCAGGCATTCAAACCATTCCTGTGTGATTTATTCCTGGCCTTTTGGAGAGCAGAAGGAATGCAACGCAATGTGGCCAATCCACAGCCGATAAGGAGGTAAAACCAAAGTGACAGACGAAGGTGTTGGGCAATATTTGCTTGACACTGAACTTGTGAATAGGCTGCAAAGGGTTCAGATGGTTTCTTGACTCTGTAGGGAATCCTCGTGATTGTTACCTGCTTTTCACATAGGCTGTAGCCAACACACAGGCTCCAAAGCCTCAGGTGAGCTTGCTCCCTGCTTGCACCTTGTAGTACAAGGTGTGTAGTACACAAACCTTGTAGGTTTCAGGAATGCTTTGGGAGAAAATCAGGGCAGATGGACAATCTGTTAGACCGCCTTGGTTGTTAGGGGTCAGCTCCAAAGCAGATATCTCCCCCTTTCAGTCTTCAGTGCATCTGTTGTGATACTGTATGGAATATATGTCTTCAGCACTTTCTCACTTTTATGTCTTACAGGCTCTCACAAAAAAAACTGTAATGGGAGGTGTCACTATGCCTGTACTTATCTGCACCTTGCCAAGGTAGTCCTAAAAACAAGCCATGCTGGAGACTGTCAGATCAGTCCTTCTTTTAAGCATTTTTCTGATAATTTAATTTCCATTTCCATCTTCTTTCCTCTAGTAAAGGAGCAACCCAGATTATGTACTTAGATATCAGGTAAAAGCACATCTCTCTAGGTAGCAAAATGACACTGTATGTCTGCATTGTAATTTCTTCTTGGTTTAGTCCACCACAGATCTCTCCCTCTCTCACCAGGGAGGAACTGTCACTCATCCGTCCTTGTCAGAGCACCAGCAGGTTCACAGCCCACCTGGCAAGTGGGTGCTGTAACAAACAGTATCATGCAGTGGTTTGCAGCAAGAAGAAAGTCCTGGCTTCCTGGGAACTAAAGCAGAAACATGGAGAAAAATCCAGACATTGAACATATGTTCTAGGAGACTAAGATATAAAGTGCTAATGTGTGGATTTTCTTGGGACTACAGAAGTCTCCAGCTCCCCTCTGGTTGGCTTTGGTGGCTGGGTTCCAGTGCCACCTCACAGCCTGTGATTTCTCCTCCTGGGTAGCTAAGGGCTACATAGTCCTTGATCTTCACTTTTGTAGTCCTCACTGAACACAGACGTGCAGTTTTTTATCCATGAAAAAGAAGGTTGTGTCAGTGATGCTATAGTGAGACCATCCACTGAAATCATATTTTCCTTTATTAAAACTATTTTTCTCTAGAGCCAGTATGCTGGCTGTGTTGAACTGATGAGACCTCATCACCCCCTGAGTTGTTTATAGGATTTAGTAAAGAATCTGATGGACAATTTAGCCCTTAGAAAGTAAGGATTTAAATTCTAGCCTGCATTAAGCAGGAATAAATTGGGGGATAAACTAATATTCCTTACTTAAAAGTCTTATTTCATTTTATCCAAAGCACCTTATTTTTCAGAGTTAAACATTACTGCTAGAAGTAATTTTATATTTGCACAACATTGAATCCTAAGAATGGTTCTGAACTGACCTTACAAATGCACATATCTGCTTTGGGACTGAAAGAAAAGAATCAGAAAGGGAGAAAAGAGAAAAGACTGCAGAAGTTAAAATAAAAAAAAAAGACAATCCCTTCAGAACCTAAATAAAACCCACTAAGTGCTGAAATGAGGTCGAAAGATATTTGTTAAGGCCGTGAAGTAGAAAGGCATCAATTATTCCTTTGGAAGGTCTCTCTTAAGGACTTAAGTAGAAGCCTGGAGGAGGTGCCTCCAGCTCGAAGGAGTTGCCCCTGGTTTCACCAGGAGTGAGGGAAAGAAAGGAAGCAATTACCCACTGAACAATGGTGCATTAAGAACCTCCTTTCTGTTCTCAAAGCCAGGCTCTCTCCTTGGTGTGCTTCCCAGCTGGGGAGAGGAGGAGATGACCTCCTGGAGAGAGAGCCAGCTGCAGGCAGCTCTGGCAGGGCCCTGGGTGGTGGAGCAGAAGCTGGAGACAGATGGGAGGAAGGTGCTGTGGGACCAGTTTGTGGCTTCTTTCACGGCCAGGTATATATAGCGTATATATATAGAATAGGGTTATTTTGTGGACCCAGTTTTAGCAAGCCTTCATCATTCCTGTTGTTCTCCATGCTGTTTCCTCCCTGTAGCCAAAACTCATCTGGAAGCTTCATACCGAGAAGTCCTTGTCTTCTGCTCCCTCCTCAGTTTCTCTGGTGGTTTACTGGCTGGCTGAAACACTGAGAGCATGATGTGGTTTTGTCACATCCATATCTTCCCCTCCTTTCTCTCTACCCAGGACAGGGATGGACAACACACAGCTGCCCCAAGAAACCAGCCTGAACTTTTCCATGGTTCAGAGAAGACAGAATAGAATCATAGAATCACTTGGGTTGGAAGAGACCTTTAAGATCATCAAATCCAACCACAGCCTAACCCTGCCTAGCCCACCTCTAGATCACGTCCTTAAGCACAACATCACGCCTTTTAAATACCTCTTAGGATGGTGACTCCATCACTTCCCTGGGCAGCCTGTTCTAATACTAGACAACCCTTTAAAGGTGGACAGACTGGGGATGGAACTTTGGGTGGATTCAGTTTTCAGGCTTGGGATTTGGCTGAAGAGGATGCAGGAGCATCTGGCTGACCAGCAGAAAGACATGGGGTTCTTAAGTACTCCAAAGCTGGAGCTGAGCAGCTCATCCCTGTCCTACAAGGCGCTGTGGTCACCCTCTGTCCCTGTGGAAGCTGGTAGGAGTTGGGGGAGGAACAGACAAATGTGATGAAGAGCCAGTTTGAAAATCACATCACCCTTTTTGATTAAAACCCAAGCCAAGCTGGCACAGGCCCCCTCTCAAACCTGCCTTGAGCTCAGAGCGAAACGGGGAGTATTTTGCACGGAGCAGAAAGCTGCTGGTTTCTAGTGCATTGCTGCAGCGGGGTCCCTGGTGGGGTAAAGTAAATCAGCCGCGCACACGGCTCCGTGTAAAGGTCAGCGAGAGGCGTTAAAGACAAGAGGCCCTTCCAGACTCCACAGCCGCTTCCAGGGCAGGCGGTGGAGGGAGGGACGGACGGCTCCGTTAACCGCCCACGGGGGAGCCCTCACGGGTTTCAACACACACGTGTGCTCTCGGCTGCCACCCCGCTCCTTCTCCATCCGGAGCCGGGGATTCACCCAGCTCCATCGCGCTTGGGTGCTCGGCTTTGCAGGAACAACCCCGAGCAGCGGTGTGCAGGGCTGAGCCCGGCGAGCAGCGGGAGCACGGGATGTTTGTATGGGTTCTGTAAGGCGCTCGTAGGCGTCTGCTGCTCTTGCTGCCCCTCCTCTCCCTCCCAGCTGTTCATCTTTCCCTCAGCCAGGCAACCAGCCTTGGCCTCTGGCCCTGTGGCTGTGCACAGCTGGACAGTATTTTTGGGCTGCTTGGAACAGCAGATTCCCACCGCTTTTCTCAGCCAGCCTTGTTCCTCTTTATATATAATCTTAAAACCGTCTTCCTGTTCATCCTCCTTGGGTTGGAAGAAACCTTTAAGATCAACAAGTCTTAGTCTTAACTTTGCCTCCCTTGACCCACTTCTGCACTTTTTCTTTCCCCATCCTTTCACAGCTAGGTCAGAAGGACACATTTCCATCTCTAGGACGCTTAACTTCTGGTTGTCATCTACGAGCAGCATTTTGCCTCCTTCCTTATGTCTCTTTCCCCAGCTCTGCATTTCTGCCAAGGTCACACGAAGCAGAAGCAGATATTTCTGCAGCCATGGACTGGTCTGCAGGCTGAGTGACTGGAGGAGTTTGCTTCTCTGTGTGGAACCACCACTCCCCAAAGCCTTTGTGGTGTGCATTCACCCTCCACACCTGTCAGGCTGCCAGAAGCTGCTGCCACCTTCACATGTGTGTTGCCTTCTATGTAATTTTTCCCCCTTCTTTCACTGGATATTTTTGACTTCAAAGACATTCTGTTCTCCATATCTGTAGGTCAAAATACTTGAGCAGATGATGCAAGCAGGGATGATCCTTGTAACGACAGTGGGTCATGAGATCAGCAAGGTGACCAGTTTTGTTGCCTGGTCAAAGTGAGTTTGTTGCAGCCTCTCTTGGGGCAGTCTCTGCAGGAAGAGGTGTAATGGAAAAAACAGTCAAGGTAGGGCTGCAGTGCCCTTAGGGACTTCGGTATCCACCCAGGCTAAAAGAAACTTTGTGGACTTTGAACTCATCTAATGATCTGACCTTGATGCTCTTTTAGACCGAGTGAACCCTTCTAGACAGCAGCCTGGTTTGCTGCAGGGATGCAGCCATTGTTGGGCATCTGTGCTACAGGTCCCTGATGTCTTCACATTCCTTATAGCACATGTCTTTTCAGTTCATGGAACAGTGGGTCAGACCTGCTCTTGGGTCTCAGGAGTAAACTCCTCTCCCATCCACGCTACAGCCAGATACACTAATTATAACCTGAGCCCTTCCTTGGGGTTCACTGGTGGAGAGAGCCTAAAGATAGTGAGGACTTTGGGTATGGCTGGTGATGATGAGAACAAAGTGACAGGTGGGGCTACATACAGGTGCCTAAACTTATCTCCTCTTGGCTAGCATGGTAGGAAGGTGATAGTGGAAATAATGAAAGTTATGGAGCTCAGCTGTTGAGCCGATGTCCCTGCTCAGAGAGTACATATACCCAGCCAGGCAGCTGGGAGAGGTTTGTTTTGCTGAGTCTAGAGGGAGCTGCAAATAGTGGTTCATCCTTCCTCAGTTTACCAAGGTAGGACTAGTGCTATGGTTTTACTAATAGGCTGTTTTCTCTCACTTGAGGACAAACCTGCTTCTTGTTTCACTTACATGCTTCTCATAGCTGGTAGTAAGGAGTAGAGCCTGTGTGTAGCTGTGTGTGACTCCCTTCTGTGTGCTTCTCTGCCCAGCAATCTGTAATCCCGATAAAGCACCATCTGGGCTGTAAGCATGCGAATATCTAACATGACAGCACCTCAAATTCCTAGTTTATGCTTATTAATAACAAGCTGTAAAAATAGCAGTCAGACAAGATGAGATCATAAGGCTGATTGTGGGATGCCATATGCTGTCTGTTTTACCGAGTAAGCCTCGCACGGAGACCTGTGCTCCTTTGCCAGAGCAGGGGGGGGTTAGGGGGTACCAAGGGGGTGTGTGGGCTTTTTGGAGCAAGGCCTGTGGGAGCAGAGAGGGAAAAGCTGAAAATCTCCAAGTTTGAGGAGCAGCAGTCCTGCAAACAGGACAAAGGTAGTTTTACCTGTCTGTGTCTTCAGCTGTGCTGTCCTGTGATGGTGTGGATGGTGATAGAGACCTTCCCCAGCAACATATCCATCTCTTTGGGTTGATGGCACTTTAACAGAAGCTAATAATTTTCCTTTTTTTTTTTTNGTACCAAGGGGGTTTGTGGGCTTTTTGGAGCAAGGCCTGTGGGAGCAGAGAGGGAAAAGCTGAAAATCTCCAAGTTTGAGGAGCAGCAGTCCTGCAGACAGGACAAAGGTAGTTTTACCTGGCTGTGTCTTCAGCTGTGCTGTCCTTTCACAATCTCCTGGCTGAGAAGTGTTATTTTAGATTAGGGCTCTTCAAAACTTTGATAGTTTGTGGGCAGCTGTACTGTGTTAAAGTGTGAAGGGCAAGAACCTGCTCTCTGCCAGGACGCCGGTGACCCCTTTTGCTCAGGAGATCTGCTTGTGTTGTACTTGGGCAAAGAGCAGAAACAAACTTTCTGAATCCTTCTGTCTGTCGAAGGAATTAATTTTCTCACTTAGATCATTGCTCCCTTGGTAATGCCCTGGACTGTGGAGCTGTGGATTCACATCCCCTTGTGGACCCTTGTCTGGTTCCCTTGCTGGTGCGCTGCTGCCTTGCCAGAGGGGCTATTTTGGGGCGGTGAATGCAATACCTAAACTAGCCCCCTGCTTCTCTGCTCTAAAAGAGACTCAGGTGCCAATTAAAGCTTGCACAATCAAGGGAAAGGGGGACCTTTGGTAATATCCCTTCTCGATGCCGCAGGTTCTGCTGTCCCAGGATGTGTGTATGAGTCATTGTCTGGAAATCCAAGTGGCCAGATGTCCGCCAGATACTGCTCAACTCGAGTTGCTAACTTCAGCAGAAAGGGTGAAGGCAACGTGGCTGTTCCTCCTCCTCCTCTGTGGTGGTGCAGGTGAGGAGCTCCATGCATCCCTGTGGGCAGTGGGGCAGGGAGCCAGCGTTTGTGGGGCCTGCCCCAGGGGAGGCATCTGCAGGCAGCTGGGTCCATCTCTGTNTCATCTAATGATCTGACCTTGATGCTCTTTTAGACCGAGTGAACCCTTCTAGACAGCAGCCTGGTTTGCTGCAGGGATGCAGCCATTGTTGGGCATCTGTGCTACAGGTCCCTGATGTCTTCACATTCCTTATAGCACATGTCTTTTCAGTTCATGGAACAGTGGGTCAGACCTGCTCTTGGGTCTCAGGAGTAAACTCCTCTCCCATCCACGCTACAGCCAGATACACTAATTATAACCTGAGCCCTTCCTTGGGGTTCACTGGTGGAGAGAGCCTAAAGATAGTGAGGACTTTGGGTATGGCTGGTGATGATGAGAACAAAGTGACAGGTGGGGCTACATACAGGTGCCTAAACTTATCTCCTCTTGGCTAGCATGGTAGGAAGGTGATAGTGGAAATAATGAAAGTTATGGAGCTCAGCTGTTGAGCCGATGTCCCTGCTCAGAGAGTACATATACCCAGCCAGGCAGCTGGGAGAGGTTTGTTTTGCTGAGTCTAGAGGGAGCTGCAAATAGTGGTTCATCCTTCCTCAGTTTACCAAGGTAGGACTAGTGCTATGGTTTTACTAATAGGCTGTTTTCTCTCACTTGAGGACAAACCTGCTTCTTGTTTCACTTACATGCTTCTCATAGCTGGTAGTAAGGAGTAGAGCCTGTGTGTAGCTGTGTGTGACTCCCTTCTGTGTGCTTCTCTGCCCAGCAATCTGTAATCCCGATAAAGCACCATCTGGGCTGTAAGCATGCGAATATCTAACATGACAGCACCTCAAATTCCTAGTTTATGCTTATTAATAACAAGCTGTAAAAATAGCAGTCAGACAAGATGAGATCATAAGGCTGATTGTGGGATGCCATATGCTGTCTGTTTTACCGAGTAAGCCTCGCACGGAGACCTGTGCTCCTTTGCCAGAGCAGGGGGGGATTAGGGGGTACCAAGGGGGTGTGTGGGCTTTTTGGAGCAAGGCCTGTGGGAGCAGAGAGGGAAAAGCTGAAAATCTCCAAGTTTGAGGAGCAGCAGTCCTGCAGACAGGACAAAGGTAGTTTTACCTGGCTGTGTCTTCAGCTGTGCTGTCCTTTCACAATCTCCTGGCTGAGAAGTGTTATTTTAGATTAGGGCTCTTCAAAACTTTGATAGTTTGTGGGCAGCTGTACTGTGTTAAAGTGTGAAGGGCAAGAACCTGC
>VXBZ01004246.1:109659-202916 GCA_013399135.1 Heliornis fulica
TACACGCTTCAAAAAGATGATGTGGATCTTGGCCGGCAGTGGAATAGCAACAGTTTCTGTACTTTAAGGAACAATATTTCCAGCACCTAGCAGTGTCCTTTCACAATCTCCTGGCTGAGAAGTGTTATTTTAGATTAGGGCTCTTCAAAACTTTGATAGTTTGTGGGCAGCTGTACTGTGTTAAAGTGTGAAGGGCAAGAACCTGCTCTCTGCCAGGATGCCGGTGACCCCTTTTGCTCAGGAGATCTGCTTGTGTTGTACTTGGGCAAAGAGCAGAAACAAACTTTCTGAATCCTTCTGTCTGTCGAAGGAATTAATTTTCTCACTTAGATCATTGCTCCCTTGGTAATGCCCTGGACTGTGGAGCTGTGGATTCACATCCCCTTGTGGACCCTTGTCTGGTTCCCTTGCTGGTGCGCTGCTGCCTTGCCAGAGGGGCTATTTTGGGGCGGTGAATGCAATACCTAAACTAGCCCCCTGCTTCTCTGCTCTAAAAGAGACTCAGGTGCCAATTAAAGCTTGCACAATCAAGGGAAAGGGGGACCTTTGGTAATATCCCTTCTCGATGCCGCAGGTTCTGCTGTCCCAGGATGTGTGTATGAGTCATTGTCTGGAAATCCAAGTGGCCAGATGTCCGCCAGATACTGCTCAACTCGAGTTGCTAACTTCAGCAGAAAGGGTGAAGGCAACGTGGCTGTTCCTCCTCCTCCTCTGTGGTGGTGCAGGTGAGGAGCTCCATGCATCCCTGTGGGCAGTGGGGCAGGGAGCCAGCGTTTGTGGGGCCTGCCCCAGGGGAGGCATCTGCAGGCAGCTGGGTCCATCTCTGTCCCCCCCCACCCGGGGTGGGGGGTGTTGTGTGGCTGTTGTAACAGCTGCCCTGAAGCACTCACTCTCCAGCTGCGCTTGGCTCGGTGGTGCCTTGGTGGAACAGTGTGAGGGACCCCTGCGGACCACTGCCCCACACAGCTGTGGAAAAGCTCCTTTGGGGCTGCTGGTGCCAAAAGCTCTTGTTCCTTAGCCCAGCATTAATGGGAGCCCCTCACAGCCCCCCTCCGTCTCCTGGGCCACAATCTCCTTGCAGAGCATGAGTGTGTGATGTGGATGTAGTGTCTGTTCTGGGGGGCTCTGGATGGGTGCAGAGTCTTGCCTTTGGGGTGCTGTGTTGTGCTGTGGCTTTGTAACCAGGATTGAATTCCTTTATTTAAAAAGCTTTTGTTTTGTTTTGTGTTTTTCCAAAAATTGTCACATTGTTGAGAAAGCCAGTGGGAATACAAAATTCTATTGCTTCTAGACAGTGGCACAAGAGACTTTTATGAAAATCAATAAAATATCTGGTGTTGAACTTAATAAGCTCTTTAAAATGTTGTGAAACACCAGAGTACTGTTTTGAGGAAGGACATTTGTCTCTCCAGGAGAAAAAGAAAGACAGTTTTCTGAGGGTAAAAAAAAGTGGTTGGAGGGAGTGACTTGATCTAGCTGATAACTTGTTGGCCCAGGATAGAGATTTCTCTCATTGCTTCAGGTCCACCTCCAGCCTGCCCCACAGCCCTGAGCTCAGCTGTAGTGCCAGAGGGAAACTTGGTCCCTTCAGCCTTTGTGAGGCAACTCTCTCCCTTCTTGGAAAAGGGAAATCAGCTAAAGCCCACAAATCCTGTGATGGATAAGGCAGCACAAGGGGCAGCTCCCTCCTCATCAGTGCAGTGTATATGTATAGGTTGGGTCTCCGTAATGCATTTGCTGTAGGAGAGCAGTGGAAAAGAAAAGCCCCTCTTTGTGCCTTGCCCTGAAGGAGTCTTGCTGGAAGGTGAGTCAGGGCAATGGCTCTGCAGGAGCCTGTTGTAATTGCCAGATTTAGGATGTTGGGGTCTGAATAAATCTCTGCTTTTACTTTGCTGGGATAATTCAGGCTTGAAAACTGAAGCGACAGTTTACAGCCAGGCTTTTCAGTTTGGCTTGTCTGAGGTTGTGTGTGTGGCTAAATACAAGTATGCTGCTTCCAGAAAACACAGTCAGAAATGCTTTTATCCACGTGGACTGGGGGAGTGAGTAAAGACCCCATAAATTACCTTCTTTCGGCACAGTGAAAGTGATGCTGGTGCCGTAGTCAGTGACAGTAAGGAATGGCTCCCTTTCTGGTTGGACAGGTTTGATTGGCCACTAATTCACTCTCCCTCCTCTCATAATTCAGCACAGGTTTCTTGATGTGCTCTGCCAGCTCTCACCAATTTGCTGCTCGGAGGATTTCCATGCAAGTGAATTGTGGATTCTAGTTAAAACATGTACAGAGCACGCTCCTGCTTGATGGCTCTGCTCTTGGATGTCACAGGAAGAGACAGTGTTTTGTATAACTGCAAGAAAAATACCATGTTCTAATTAGTGTAATTTATAGTCCCTTGCAGGCTAAAACAACAGCTGATGAGTCATCAAAGTTCCTTCTTCTGACATTTGCTGAAAGAAATGTTATTTTAGCTCCCGTGACTTTGGGGGGGGTGGGGGTGGAAATGACACACACACGACAGGGTGGGGAGGGAGCAGTTGGTCTCAAGTGCCTCACCCCTCCTCCAGTGCCTACCCCCTGCAACATATTTCTGTGTAAAGACTGCTGGTGTGTTGCTCTGCAATGAGGAAACATTGATTATGGCCAAGCCTAATTGCTGGTCATGGTGTATCCCAGTTTGAGTGTTCATATCTGGACTGGGAGTTTCTGAGGTTTCAGTGGCTTTGAAACTGTTGTTCAATTTTATGTAACTGGACTGACTGGACAGTAAGATCCCCTCCCATGTGCTGTAACTGGGCAATGGAGAGCTGTGAGCATATTTGCTGTGGTCAGCTGAGGTATGAGGACAGCATGAACATCAGTTTCATTTTCAAGGATGATCGTGTCACTGACTTGCAACTTCTTCAAGCCCTAAGATTTTGTTCCAATAGTTGGGTTAAAGCAGTTTTCTACAAGTTTTTATTTCATCTCGAATTCATCACTCATGACTAGGCAAACTGAGACATTAACAGACTGAGATCAACAGCTCAGGACCTGCTTGTTTTTATCTGCAAGAGTGACAAACACAGGGGTGGGGGTTCCTTCCGCCTTGTCCTGGAGATTCTCTGGCTATGTAAGTCTGGCTCTGACCATCAGAGGTCAGTAATGGACCTGCCCAGCATCCAGACTACTTCCTTGGAGCATGCAAAGCCCCCATTTGAGTATAAGGGATGCCATATGGACTGTTTTGTTCAACATGTGTTGTCCATGCATGTGTTTGGAGTGGTTAATGACATAAAATAAGATCCCTGGAATACTGGTGCCTACAAGCTGTATGAAAGACTTTGCCCACAGCAAAGCTGAAGATTGCTTTAATGATTTTTTTTTTAACTATGGCGGCTTTTTTGTTTGGCCACTATGAGATACAGGCATTCTTCTGCTTATTTTGTTGGAAGACAGATGGTTGTTTGCCAAGAATAACAAAAAGATGCTGAAGCAATGGCTATCTTGTGTCCTTGTCTTTGCACTTCAAGAACTTATGGAGGCATTTAAGATGTAACACTGGAGTAAAAATAAAAGGTACAAAACTGGATCTTTCAGGTTGCATGAAGACAGAGCGGCAGAGAGTTCATCTGATGGTATGTCAGTTATGAAAGGTCCTCAGACAGCAACCAGAGTGGCAATTGCTTGGCTTTGCTGAAGGTGCTTGAAGGACTGGGTTGGTCCACTGGCCTCACAGTCCTAGAGGTCTGAGCTTGTGACTTAGTCCATGACTTTGAAGAATTTCTTCAGAATTTTTTGTGTTCGTGGCAAAAAAATCATTGCTGTTTTGACTGTGTTTGACTGTGGGAGTGTGTGTTTGAGAGTGGAGTCAGTGGTGAGGAAGAGGAAGCAGAGATCTCTGTGAAAGCAGTCAGGAATGAAGATGTGAGAAATAAGAATCGTTGAGGAAAGGGAGTCTTATGGGGTGGGGAGCACACACAAAAAACCCAAGGAATTTGGTAAACTCTGTAGGGTTTTTGAACAGCTTTCTGCATCTGGAGCAACATGAGAACTTTTTTATGTTTTTCAGGCTTATCGACATCAATAATAAAACAAGATCAGAAAAGCCAGGGAAAAACCCCACATTTTATCCATATGCAAATACTCTGTACCTGTGCAACCATACAAACCAGAGCAGTTCTTGAGGAAAAAGGTGATCTCAGCCGAGTGGTGCCAGATAGCAGGATTTCTGGCAGACAGACACAACTTTAAGGTGATTTTTCCAGCTATTTTTATGACTGCTCATGAGATGGTATATAATCTGTTGCTGGTGTTAGCAGCATTGAAAGACTTTAGAAAAATAGTAAGGAATCAATCATTTCCAGAAGAGCTAATTTCTCACGGGAAGGAAAATTTGCTTCTTAAGGACTGCACTTAACCTGAAAACCTCAAATCCCCAGGTAAATTTATCAAGCTGTTGGTTGTGAAAACATATTGGCTCAAACAGTGTTTTGGTGGATGGATCATTCATATGAGGCCTATTGCATTCACTGAGGAAGTGTCCAAAAATATAGCACTCAATTCTAATTAATCAGAATCTCCTGTTTAGTGATGTATTCAGGCTTAGTGAACTTTTTTTCATGCTATCTTTGTAGCAAGAGGTCTAAAATCTTATGTTCAGGTACTTGTCCTGAAGTTTTAGTTGTGACAAAAGCATTTGTAAGCAACACCCTCAATGTTGCTTCATCTTTTTTGGGAAGAGGCATGGTGCCTCTCAATGTGATTAAGAGAAGCTTGCAGGTGACTTCTAGCTCTTCCATTCTTGGTCTTATGCCATCCTTCTGCCTCTTCTCTCCTTTCCCTCATCAGTCACTATGTGAATATTGCCTCAGCCCCTGCAGGTCACAGAGTCAGCATGTGGATGTTCCCATAGACATATTATGGTATTGTTCTTTGGGTGAATCTACAGACCCTGCAGGATGGGGACATAAGCAGAGACTGCAGAGACATCAGTGGAAGACTTAATAGCTGTTTATCAATTTGTTCTTTTTTTCCCCTGTGGGTCTATGTGTTAACATCTGGGGTGGCTTTCAGTAGCCATGTGTGGCAAATATTTGCTGCTGTGAATGGAGATATTCTTTCTGCCTGTTATGTGTTAAGGATAGCCTTGATGAAAAGGCTGATGCTGATGTCTCGAAGGGCCTCCTTGTATGATAATGGGATGTGATTATGGTGTGTAGCTCTGCTGGGATGGCCTGTGGATTTCACAGAGCAAGGAGATGGCTGTGAGCTGCTAGTCTGTTTGTTGGGGCTCCCTTCCCAGATCCGGCACTGCACTTTGGAGTTACCTTCTGCATCTCTTCTACTCGTACATCAGGTAACTTGTGGTATCTCTGCAGAGACATTCTTTTCTGGCAGCAGCAGCTGCAGTTTTATAGAAATCTACAAAAACCTTTTCCATTTGCTCAAACAAATAGCTCTGGAAATGGGAAGCTTTGGGAAGATGTCACAAATTAAGTGTTAGTTGTTTCTCCTGTGCTTGAGAAGGGCTTTGAGGGAAAGGAGAGATCTAGAAGTGGAGGAATATACAGTGGTATTAAGACGTTGGCTGAAGAATTCTGTTCAAGTGATGGTTGATGCTTTGAAAGCCAAGGTCTGTGCTCCATGCTCTGGGAAACAGCCAGATGAAGTTGGATCAGGGTCAGGCAGCAGTGATGAAAGCTGTGGATGGCATGAGACAGAGATGGTCACAAGGTTCAGGAGTGCACCTGCAGCTAAAAGTGCAATAAACAGCCAATGTAAGGATGTATTTTCAAGTAAGAGAAACGACCTATCACAGCTCTTTCTTCAGTGGCACCGTGTATGAGGCTGTCATTCACAGACAGTGGGTGATCAGCAGGCTCCACATCTTGGTTGCCAAAGTAGATCCTGGCCTAGACTAAAGGAGCTCTAGAAAGAATGGTGTTAAATAAGATTCTGGTATTGAAATTTCATTCTCAATGTGTTGTCACCAGAGATGTCTCCTGAGGTGTCTGTAGTCCTTGAAGGAGTCTTAGTGCAGGTTTGGATATCAGAGGGGTTAGTCTGGACATGTCAGTGGCTCTGTTTATCCCTTCTGTTGCACATGCAACAGGGAGGAGAGCTCAGTGGCTTGGATAGAGGCTACAAATATGGATGGCATTTCTGCCTCTGGGGCAATTCCTTTGTGATCCCACAGGCCACTCTTCACAGGATCCAAATAGCTTGACAGGATTTAAGCCTTTTGTTTTAGGGAGCAAAGTCCAAAGCTGTCTTTCTGTTTTCTGAGGTAGTAGTACACAGCTACATGCCAGGGCTGTTGCAGGGCACCATCTGTGATGCCAAACCTTGAGCCCTAGATCATTTGGTAGAACCTGCTATCCAATTGAAAAGATAAAATTCTTCCAAGAGTTTTAAAACTCAAACCCTTAGAGCATTCCTGAAATTGTTTATGAAGGATTCTAAGTAAATACCAAATGCAATGTTTAGCTGTAGCAAGTAAGGATGCCCTGAAGCTGTGTTGAGACTTGCCAGTTACTGCTTCAGTGTATACTGGAGCATGCAAAAAGGACTTTGTTTTTTGAGATCAGTGACCATGCAAGGCGTGTGAAATGCCTGGGTAGCTGTGGCAATCTGCTGTTTAAATTGAAACCTGGCAAATGAGGAAAGCTGCACTGGCAAGTCAAGTGAGAACCTAAGCAAAAGCGTACTCGATACACTTAGAAATTGCTTTTCACCGCCTGCCATATATCATAATCAGTGTGGTTGGTGGAGAAAAGGGGGGAATGTCTCCTTTGCTCTGCCTCTTTAGATTAAATCTTTTCAGAGAGGTAGCCCTCTTGGAAAGGCTGAAGTAAGTCTGGGCATTACGCCTATAGCAAGTGAAAGTCACCTTAAAATCCCCAATTAATAAACTTTGATGCTCATATGTGGCCTTGTTCCACCCACTGTAATTTATACCTGTGCTCCAGTGGCTAAGCACAGCGTAGGGCACAGGGAGTCATAAGTTCAGCAACTTGTAAGCACAGCTTGTGTTCCATTCAATGTTAGAAGGCATAACAAGAGAAAATTCCTTGCCTAGACTGTAATTTATCCTTTTTTTAAGGAGTGTCAGGATTCTGGTTGACAGAATCAGGTTGATGGATCAGTTGATCCAGAATCTGAGCAAAGCTGCTATTTTGGGAATGAATTAATGAAACAAGGTGAATGTCTTCCTCTGAAGTCTTCATAGTCTTGCTGGTGACTAGTTTTCAAGTCTGATCTGCAGAGTTCCTGCAAACCTAACCAAGGACCTCCAATTATTTTGTTTTTCCTTGCAAGCCATCAAAGTCCTGCTTCCAGTTAAGGAAAAATTGGATTTGATTTTTAGCAAAGAGGGATAATACATGTGTATAAAATGTATGTGTGTATTGACCTGCATATAGCCACGGGGAGGTTCAGCGGTCAAATGGGTGTCATGCTTAGTGTCAGTGAATCTTGTTAGTATGGTTTAAGAGTCAAGTCTGTTGTGCTCAATTATGCAGAGAAGTTGATGCTTGTGTTATATTCCAGCACTGCATCTGAGCACTGAGAGAAGCTTTGCTATATATGTGCTGAACTTGTTAGATTGTCCTCAGCATCCTGAAATAGTGGAGAAACCCTGAGACTTGGTGTAAGGAGGTGGCTTGAGGCAGGTTGAGTGCACCCTCACAGCCATGTCCAGAACAAGGCAGGGGGGTAAAAGGGAAGAGATTATCTTGAGGGAAAGGATGTGGTTACTTGTGGAACTGATGGCAGAAAGCTGTGAGCTGGGAATGGGGGAAAAGCTGCTAGATATTCTAGGAATGACTCCTGTGGATCAGTGTGACAGTAGAAGATGGGCTGCTTTTAATAATCTGTTCAGAGCTATTTCTGCAAGAACAATGAATCTCTGTGCCTCAGTCACTCCCCATCTGTTTTCAGATCTCATTTGAAAACTCATCTTTCCTTCCTTTCCTCTCCTCTTCCGCTCTCTCTCCACTGTCTAAATTATTTTGTCTCTGCACTCCAAAGGTTTTGTGAGGATGGGGTTTGAGTGAGGCAATAGGCAAGGTTACATGCATTAACCGGCAAAGTAAAAGCTTATTTATTTTTATTGCAACCATTATTTATTTTTTTTACACCCTAAATGTCTTAAAGGAAACAATTTAACCTTTTCAGTACAAGGCATAAGCCAAGCAGTTCTGGATTCATGTTGGAAAGTATTGTAAATGTAAATTAAAAAAGAAAAATCATTAATCCCTCCTGAGTTTGCAGCTTTTGTGAGATGGCAGTGTGAGATGCTCCAGGGTGATAGTTTGCTGTGGGAGGAATTACTGCCTTCACTCCCTGAGTAAATATGAAAAGTAGTTTTTGATTTTCTATGGAAATATAAAAAGGAGCAAGGACCAGGAAGACATTTTTACCTAGGTGTGTCTTTCAGTGATACTCCCCCCTCCTTTCTTACTGTTCATGGTGCAATTTGTGCTCTTTTGGAGAGGCAGAACACTAGTGAAATGGGGATATGAGGTGTTAATGGGCTGAAATCTCTTCATACATTAAACATAGGCTTAGGCACTCTGCATGCTCTTTCTCTTTCCCCACCCAAACTGCTCTATACTTCCCCTAGGTTAGAATAATGTCCTCTGGTTTTCAGGGTGCCTCTGTTCAGCCCGTATTTACAATTTTTCATTAGGATAATTTTGCTCTTTTTCTTTTTTTTTCCCTGCCAAAACACACAGCTGTATGCTATTATTTTATTCAGATAAACTGCCACTGATTCCCTTCCCTGGGCCAGTGCATGTCAGGCAGGAGCCTGACAGCCTCCTATCTTGATAAATGATGCAAACTTAAAGGGCAGTGTCTAAAGCTAGTTCTGTGCTGGCTGAGTG
The DNA here is from genome assembly GCA_013399135.1 of Heliornis fulica. Classification (NCBI taxonomy): domain Eukaryota; kingdom Metazoa; phylum Chordata; class Aves; order Gruiformes; family Heliornithidae; genus Heliornis; species Heliornis fulica. The sequence goes on from VXBZ01004246.1 coordinate 118,525, forward strand.
TGCCTGTGTTGGCCAAGAGAGCTGAGGCATCCTTCTTGCTGTGTTGAAGTTTACACTAAAGGTCACAAGAAGATTCATTGTGCATAATTTTTTTTTCTCCCAAAGACAGTACTGAGAAGCCCTACGTGCCAGGAATGGATGTTGGTGGTAATAAGGATCTGCAGTTTACCTAAGCTTGCAGAATACTGTACAGAGATTTTATTTGTGGTCTTCTTGTGTCCTTGCTGGGGAAATGACTGTCTGGAAGTCTGGCTCAAAATGAAGTCAAAGAACAGTGCCTCTGATAACCTACGTGGAAAGTAACCTACATTGAAAGGTTCTCTGGACTAAAGTCTCATTGATTTTTCTTTGATTAAGACTTGCCTCCCTCCTATGGGTACCAGCATCCAGTGCTCCTGGCACCACCCATCTGGAGGCCTTAAATGCTTGGGTCTCTGGGTGGTGGGGTGTTTGGGGCAGATAGGCTGAGCTGGGAAGTTGTACTGTTGAAGTAATTAAGGTGAGCTTCTCAGACCGAGCTCAGTGACACAAAGCCTGCTGTGGTCATGTCACACAGATGTGATTATGCCTGGCTTTAAAGCTTGTGAAGCTCTTCTGTGAGCCCCACTGATGGAGAAGAAATTCCAGCTCCTCCTCTACCCTGTTCCCATGTACTGGTTCTTTTCATCCCACCCCCAAATTAAAGGAAAGGTTTTTCTATGAGACTCTAAACACATAGCTCCAGGTCAGCTATAGTAACTCTGACTCAATCTGTCTGTGAAATGATATGGAAAAGGATCTAAAAAGGAAAAAAAAAGGCATTTAAACATAAAATGAAAGGCTGACTACCCAAAAATCCACTAATAAAAAATAGCCAACTTCCCTGTTCTGGTAATTCCTAAATAAATGCCTTATCAGCAGCACTGCTATGGCTCATGCCATTTCCCTGCTGCTGTTAGCTTGCAATAATATTTTATCCTTCATATCCTACAGTCCTTCTGACTGCATTGTAAATGAGACCTTGGTTTTTCTCCCCTTCAGCATCCACTTCATTCTGTTTCTATCCACAGACCTTCAGATGCACTGCATGGGGAGGAGAGGGGGGGAAAATCAGAGTTAATTTGCTGGTATCTGCTCTGAACACGATTGCTGTTAATTGTCAAGCTTGGCTTCTTCTCCTGGCTGCAAAAATAAGCCTGTTGAAAATAATCTACTGTGTGCTTCTGTATTTTGCTGACAGCTTGACAGCTACCAACTACTGGGGTGATGTGCTCAAAGGTATAAAGCTTCTGAACCAGCTCCCCATTCAGAGCTCAGGTTTGTTGTCAATGTTCCCCCACCTCTGGCAATGAAAACTCAGCAAATATCTCAGAATCATCTGGCATTTCAGACTCCAGCCAGCCCGAGCAGCCCTCTGAACCTGGGAGCACTGTTGTGTGGTGATGCTGGTGACTCACTTTCTAGCTACTTCTAAGGAAAATTCCCCTGAGCAAGGTCATGCTGCTGCTGAGCTGAGAGTTTGGAAGGTAGCATGTTAATTCTGTAGGGAGTTAAGAGCAGATTTTCATTTCTGAGGGAGCATAGGAAGGAGTGGGTATGTGATTAATGCTGCTATACTTAAAAAAAAAAATGCTAAAAAAGGACTGTCTGCCTGGAATGGGCAGAAATCCCCCCTGTATCTTCTTGTACAGCTGGTGAAACAGTTGTATCTGGCAGTTTAAGATGTGGTACCGACCTGGCGTGCTCAGTTGCTGTCTGATAAAGGTCCTGAGTTTTTTTTTTAAGTCTAGGTCTGACCGTTTTTTAAGATGTAATAAACTTCAGAATTGGGCTTTGTTGAGGTAGGGGCAGATGTGCTCCCTGCATAAACTGTTATTGGCTATAAATATTCCCTTTTCATTATGTTGCTCCAGTGAACACACAGTGCTGTTAACGATGCTTTGCTTTAATGCTGCAGTTAGTGCTTTTGCTCCCCCTTAGGCTTTAAAATGATTGACCAGTTATTGTCCAGGAAGCAAGTAGCCTTGTCTCATGTCTCTCTGGGAAGGGATGGACAAATATTGAGGCTGTGCACTTAATAACTTTCACTTGTGTCATTTTCCCTGGAGATCCATAAGCAATATATTTCTTGACTCTAAGGTAACGGTTCAAATGAAACTTTGATGCCCTGAAGAATACCTGCAAAAGAGAGAGCAAGGATCTCCTCATCTTAACCCAGAGTTCTTGTTTGAGCCTGTGATATAGAATTCAGACAGAAAACGGATGTTTCTTTGAACCTGGACGCACCTGAAATTAAAGATATAGTTCAAAAGAGCTGCAAACATCTTGGCTGCTCATTTGAACATGGTGGTTTTCTATCTACCTGAGCAAAGAGAGCGAGGGAACCATGCAAAGATAGTGTTGCTTCTTTGTTTGTTTCTTAAAGTGGAATTTTTAGTAGAGTTTGATTGTACTCAGTGGAAGCAGATGAGTATGATGTAAGTGTGATGGTTTACAATAAGAAAATTAAGGATAATAGGGTAAAGGGAAGTCTGAATTGTGGGTATTTCAAAGGGAAGGCATGGACTGGGTCAGTTCTCTGCCCTGAGATCTTGCCTCGCTTCAGATTAGGGTGTGACATAAACGCCAAGGTTCTGATCTATATAATAATAAAGCTAGTATTGAATGTTTTACAAAACTGTGTTTTCAACCTAAGTAAGGGCAGTGGTTATTTCTGGCAATTTCTCATTATGGCATTTCAGGAAAAGTCAGCCCACCCTTTAAAAACAAAAAAGCCTTTATGCATCAACAGACTACAGTGCTTGCAGCTGATCACACAACAATATAAATAAGAGGACAGGCTAGGGGAGTAACATGAGGAATAAAGCTGATAGAAGGCTTTAAAGGAAAAGGAAATTCTCAGGATGAAATCCATGACACGAGATGAAAATGTCACAGCTGGAGGATGTCAGGGTTCCCAGATACCAATGATGGTGCTGTGTTAGACATAGTTGAATGCTGTTCTTTTTAATGGGAAGAAAAAGCAGATTCGTAGGCCAAAAGAAAAACAGTGGGGACTGGCTAGATCTCCAATAAATAGGGGCTTTTGGAAATAGAGATTTTTTTTTTCTATTATTATTTCTGTATTTCTGTGGTATCTGACTGCACATCTGAACCATTGCTGAATCTTTGGCTGGGAAAAGAGGTCCAGAAGGTGAAAGAACATGACTGAGGTCACAGAGCCTGCTTCTAGAGGTAAGAAAGATTTTCTGCTTTCCAGGTTCAGTACACCTGGATGATCAAGGGCTGAAGGATTCTCATGGGTCTCCTTCTGTTGTGCACCACTTCTTTATTTTAAAACCCAACTCTTTCCTGACAGTACTGTGGTGTTTTGAGGTCTGGTATGCTGCAATAATGTGAACACACAGTTTTCCTTTCCCTTCCTTTCATGTGAATGATGGTATTTGGAGTTTGAGTGAGAAGAGGTTCTGAACAAGGTTGTTCCTCTGGGGGGAAGTGGGACAGGGTGACTTGGTGGGTTAATCTCGACTTTGAGTCAGGGCTGCTTTTCTAATTAGCAATGCTGTATGGCAGTTAGTATCACCAGGAGAAGACTAGAAGCTGGGCAGTACCCAGGGCTTGCAGAGAGGATCCTCCTGAGCTCTGGGAGCCACCATGCTGCACAGTGACGAATGACACTGGAAACTCTATCATGGCCTGGCAGGCGGATGGAGATGTTCAGCCATTTACCAGCCCGTGTGAGCAAACCGATAGCAGTTCCCAGGGGCTAGATCCTAATTACATTTCTCTGTTTGGGGATCATTTGAACCTTTAATGAGAGGTTGGTAAGGAGAGAGGGAGAGGTGGCTTTTTGTTACAGCTGAGGAGAGGGGAAGGCTTTGCTGCCAGGAAAAATGGTCTCCTTCCAGTGCTGTACAAAGGCAGACATCTTTCACATCTACCATAGGAACAGTGACTGCTTGCTTTTCATTGAGGAACTGGACAGGTTTGGCTCAGTTAAGAGTTCATTTTCCCAACATGTCACTTTTTGGCAGCTCTGCAGAGATGTGCTTGGCATACCATTCCCAATTCTTGTATTTGGTGGCATTTATCTTTTTTGGGGGTGGGATGACTGAAATTTAATGTTTGGTAATGTAAAAGATGGATCTACTGATGTACAGAGTGTGGTAGGTAAGAAAGGATAGTTTCCTGCTCCCTGCTAACACCTGATCTGGCCACAAACAATTTATGTCTATCACACATTGATGTTGTGCACTGTGCCCCTCTCTGTAGAACAGAACCAACCCGGGGACAGAACTGAGCACTGCCACAAGCTTTACCGGGATTAGTTCAGAGATTGCTCCCCCAGTTATCTTTGTCCATAAACCCTTGAGATTGAAGGCTGCTAGTGGGATTGTTGGTGCAAGTCATGATTTGGCCTTTTGGACTTTACCATGTCCCTATAAACTTTCAAATCACCTGAGCTGGGAATAGAGCCACTGTCAGACAGCCTAAATCAACCTGACAGAGTAAATGTTGGAATAAACTGTTCCAGGAATGGCAGAGGGAGTTCTGGGATGTCCCTGACAAGAACAGTTTTAAAAGCCTGGAGTGGTTTCATTTGAAGTCTCTTTAGCTTGAAGAATAACAAATTGTAAGCCCTAACGCACTCTTCTTTAAAGTCCTGGTGTAGTTGGAAGCCTTTTGATGCTTGCTCTGTTTCCTGATTACTTTAAAAACCTAATTAAATTCTATTGCTGCTATCAGCATTTTGGGATTCTGGCCATCTAAGGTTTGTCAATATTTTTCTTGCCATTCTGCACTAATTTATCACAGATTACCTCTTGTTAACCATGAGTTTTTCAGATAGAAAGTCTTAAAGCTCCAGTGAGCAAATGCTGATTGCAGTGTATGAGCATAAGTAAGCTCAGCTGTGAACAGAAAAAATAATTTGGGTATTTGCTGTACCTCATTTTTTTTCTGATATTGAAGTGATGGCTGAGGAAAGAATAACTTGAGAAACCTATGGATAGTATGTGCTCCTCCTAAAATGAGGAGTCACTATATTTTTTTTTTTGTTCCATGAAAGGTTCTACCAAGGACATAATTGCATTTTTCACAGGGACAATATAAATGTTACTGCCTCTGCATCCTCTTTGAGGTATTTACAGCCTCAATGTTGTAGCAGTGTGGTACCACCATAGCAATGAAGACATTGAATCCTCAGTGGGCCACTGGGAACATTGTACAATGTCAGGCTAGTTTTCCAGACTTTGAGCACTAGGAAATCTTTTACTGTACTCTAGAGTTAATCATGAGGATGGTATAGTTTATGTTGCTCATTTTCTACTGGCGAATTTGTTCTCCAGACTCATCTTTACCTTCATAAGCTTCCCACCTGAGCAGCTTTCTTCAGGCAGAGAACAACTGGAGGAGCTTTTAAAATGACATGAGCAGGCTTGAAAAGGAAAAGATAACTTAATAAATAATTAGTCTCTGAATGGATACTAAAGGGATTGGACAGGTATATTCTCTTCAACATCCCTTGTGCAATGGCTGTGTTGGTAGGATATGCCAAGGAAGGGGTCATTCAGGCTTCGTATTCTGTAAATAGCATCTAATGGCTGCTGCTGGAGAAATTACATTGGGTTACGTGAACCACTGATTTAATAGGGGATTCTCATGCTCTTCAAACAGTCATATCTCTCCTTTTGTCAGGATAAATCAGAGTCCTGGAAAGTAATAATTGCTCTCAAAAGGCTGTGTGTGCCCTGTGTGTGTACCTGGCACGCTAACACAACTGAGTTAGCCTCCAGCTGAGACCCTGGTAGAGTTTGCAGCCATCTGCAATACAAGCTGAAGCAAAATAAAGCATCTTGAGTCAGTCCAGCTGGCACCCTGTTGAGTATCTCACCTTTTGGCATAATCTTCTCTTGTACTCGTACTCCTTATTGTGACAGAGCTCTTGCTGCTGCCCAGAGTTCTGTTAACTATCATAACTCACACCGATGCTTGGTACCCAAATAGTTAAATGCATTTGGCTTTGCTGTCCTCCTCAGTCCCTGTAGATTGTGTTGGAAGAATTGAATGAAATTGATAGAGCTAGCATTACAGTGAGCAAAACCCCCTGAAGAAAGAGTAGATGGGTGGATAGAGAGAATGACCCCAAAGAAAACAGCTGTCAAGGGCAGCTATTGGTTTATCTTTCACGGAAAGAGAGACGTAATGAATTCTAAATTAAGAGAAACTAGAAGCAAGGCTGTTTATCAGCTCTCTGCTGCAGCATAAACAGGCACTTTAGGAGTATTGACTGCAGTCTCACTTAATGTACCAGTAGGTACATTTCCTCAGCGCTTGGGCAACCCACGTAACCATCAGGTTAGACTAAATCTGTGAGATTTAAAATATGCTAGGTCAGGGCAAGAAGTGTTCTGCCATCTTGGTTCCTTTCAGATGATCTTTGAATAGGGTTTTCTGCTTTTTGTAAGCTAAAAGAGTAGTACATGTGTGTGCAGACCAAGAGGCCTTTTGCTTAACAAAGCCCTAAGGTACAAATGTAGGTAAAATCTCCAGGGTAGCACTGTGTGAGGGTCTCTTCTTTGCAGTTGCTGGAGGTGCTAAGAACAAAACAGCTTAGGAGTTAAATATGCTTTGAGAAATCTCAAAGAAAATGTTATCCCACCATCTTATCTGTTCACAATGTGAGAATAATTGCCTCTTTGTAACCCCACTGTTCAGACCCTAGCTGAGTATTTATCAAATGACCATACGGGGTGGTAACAATCTGACAACTGACTCCAAATAATGTAATAAGGCTGACTGATGAGTTGTTCTTGTTATTCTTGACTTTTTTTTTTTTTGTCTCCACAGCCTGTCTCTCAGACACAGGACAGGAAAAATTATGTCTGCCCAAAGAGGGTTTTGTGCCATGATCATAGATTCACTTAGATTCGCTTCTAATTTAAAGGAGCTCTTGATGCTGCAAAATGTTGTGACCTAAACAGGATCTTTGATTATTCACAGAAACACATAATTCACAGAATGTAGTTTGTGTTGTCCACAGAAAACCTGTGAGAAGCCTGCCTTTGCAAGGAGTTTGCATTCTCAGCATCTAGTTCACAGCAATGACCAACATCTGAGCCTGTATCTGTAAACAATGTTCCCTGTAGCAAGCTTTCTAAGAGCTGATATAACATATCCTATTAACTTGTTTGATAGGTTGAAGGATATCTCTTAGGAACTCATGAGTGTTTAGTGAAGTGTTACTTTTTGCTTAGATCTGATGGAAATTTTGATTCTAGCATGTCTTGAGCACTGGTGTTTGTTCTTTGTCTTATGTTTTGACAGATGGCAGCAGGAGGTTTCTGCAGCCAAATAACCTGTTGATTTTCTGGCTTTTGCATGTAATCATTATTGAGCTGTAGCTCTCTGGGGGAGCTTGAGTACTAATGGCTAAGCCACAAAGCCAAAGATGCTAAAGTGGGTCCTCTATTCCATCATCAACACCACTTTCCCTCAGCTGAAGAATTGAAGATGAATTTGTTTCAATGTGGCAGCTTAATAAGGTTGAAATCCAGATGCCAAGGAGGAATATAGCTCATTACGTTATCTCCTTGTGAAAACAATCCTCACCATCCTCCGAGGTGCTTTGATTCTTGTCCTTATTTGGCCACATGGTCTTTTGTAATTTTTGCACATTTTCATGTCTTTAATTAAAAGAAAAGGCCTTCCCCATGGAAGATTAATTAGGATAAATGTGCTGCCATTAATATCTGCCATGTTTGGAAGGAGATGATTCACCCTGTGATTAAAGCCAAACGGAATCTGGAATCTGAGGAGTAATTAGCCCTCGGCGGCTCGTAAGTCTGAAGAAAGCACTATTTATCAGTGGCAGTGCTAATGCAATTACTTCTCCACTGTAGCCTCCTGGACTGATAAATCATAGCCCGAGCATTTGGAGAAGCTATCAATTCAGGATTATGCTTCTCTGAGTCTACAAAGAGGAAAAAAAGAGAAGGGAAACAAAGGGACAATCAGCTTCTCAACATCTCTAGTTGTATCAAAACTGTGGAGACCAATGGAATTTGAGCAACCTTTCTGAAAGCTGGGAACTTCTACAGAAGTCATCAGTTTATTGTAATCAGGGCGCTTTTTGTAGAGACCTGAATTCAAGTGATGTTTGTATTCAGTAGCTGTGACAGCTGGGCAGAATGGCTTCTCTCTGCCCCAGCAGAGAGAAGGCATTCAACTCCATTTTTGCTTCTTTTTCCTATGATGGGTTTGTTTAGGAATGGCTGGTGACAGTGTGCTCTAAGAAGGTGCTTCTTCATATGCTGGACCTGACTGTGTGGTTGGGACTTCAGGGGTTTTACAGATCTGGAACACCTTTCCTGTGGAATCTGAAAGGGCTATGTAAACATTGTTCAACAATAAAAACTTTCTCCTTTTGTTTGTATGCATGTGTATCTAAGTGATCCTGCTTGGGCAGGGGGGTTGGACTAGATGATCTTTTAAGGTCCCTTTCAACTCTGAATGTTCTGTGATTCTGTATGTCAACTGTTCCAATCTGAGTTGAGGCTGAAAGTAGTGAAATAAATTTTCTGGGCCTTTTTGTGAAACCTGGAGCACCTTGATGATGCTGTCTTCACTTGGATAGAAATGTGCTCTTTGGCATGAGGTGTGATGATGTCCATGAGACCTGAAATTCCCACCTCCCTAATAAAAATAATAAAACTGAGTATCTTGTGGAGCAATTAACCCCTGTCTCTTCATCCTGTTTCACAGGTGCCATTTTTCAAGTCTGAATTGTACAGCTCTATCACAATGAAAATAAACTCAGCTCCATCAAAGAACCTGGGCTGTTTCTAGAGCCTTCCCAAATGATGCCATGACATGAAACTGTGCCATGCACCTTCCATTAGCATTGCATTCCTTAATCCTTTCCATTTCCTGTAATGCATAATATGGTATAGACCAGCCAATAAACTATCTGGAGGATATGGATGGGAATGTGATACACTAGGAACCGATTGTTGGCCTGAACCTCAGGGGAGTAACTTGGCCCATTGCATTGTGGTTATATACAACAAACACACATTTAAACTTGACTCCTTATCTCTGAGTGGAGTCCAAATAAACACACACAGCTGAGGAAAGTACAGTGGGGAGCAAATGAGATGAAATCTTCCTTCTCACAGCTGCAACCTGCTGATAGAGGTGTTCTGGGATTGTTCTCTCTATTTATTCTCTCAGGAATTTGTGTCAAGACCCAAGCTGTTTCTTACACTGGCTGAAATAGTATGTCTGTTTTAGGTGTTGCAGGAGCAGCCTTGTTGGAGCTGAAGTCTGTAGGATCAGTTTGGTGGTTTTTTTTTTGTTGACCACCTTCACAGGTGCTTTTCATAGCATTTCACATCTGCTGTGCTTAGGCCAGAGATGGTTAACTGTGGAACAGCAGTGTAAAGCTGAAGCTTGTTCTTCAAATTCCAGGCAAGTCTTCAGGAACATAGAAAATGAGCAATGTCTGGGATGTTCTTGTGGCAGGGGTTAATTGTGGTTTGCTGTGGCTTTTTTTTTTTTTTTAAGCAGATGGGCAAACAAAGACAGACTGAGCTTTCTTGAAGGCAGAGATAACAGATAAAATTATGTTAGCAGCTGCTATGTTGCTATTTGTTGACATGCTTTCTGAGGATGATAGAACATGCTTCATCATTGATGCAAGAACAGTGATTTTTTTTTTTTAGAAATTAAAATAGAAAAATCTGATGTCTCCGTTTGCTGCTGGAGAAAGAAATCTAATTACCTTTTGGTCCTCTTATAGAAAAGATCTGACATGTGATGAATGTTTTTCTGAGATGATTTGCTTTAGATAGTGAATTATAGATACTGTTTGCTCTGTATCAGACACTATTTTTATATTCACAGTGCAAATATAAGGTAGTTTTGATCACTGGAGAGCTGTCTGTGTCAATTTCTGGGCTGGCATACTCCACAAACAGTGTGCTCAGTTTAATATTGGCTATTAGAATCTTATGTAGCTGAAGGGACTGAGTGCAAAACTCAGGTAAAAATAACAGGGAAGAGACAAGGACTGTTTTGTGAGGTTAAAAAATCAGAATTTATGCAAGTACCTCTGTCTTAATGTCATGATGGTAATCAGGTAAACCTTTTGTTGAGACATCAGCAGCACTTGAAGTAGAGCTTGGAACCAGATGGTGATAGAATCCATGAGCTGATATATAGTAGGACTGGTAACACTATATTTCTGTGTACTTTCAACATATTCTCTGCAAGGACACTTTGCTTAGGTGAAGAAAAGCAGTATTAAGGAAGTCCCAGTGTTTGTTAGTATTAATTGTGTGGTAGAAAATTGGGTCCACTAATAAAATGTAGAATGAGAAGTGGTGGGTTGAAATGACCTTTTGCCTCCTCTGTTATATACTTCCCTAAGAAAGTAAGAGTACATCAATTTTCTTTCTAGAAGGTCAGTAGTGGGAGCTATTGGGTTACAGGGGAGGTGGATTTCAAGAGATGTTTGAAGTGTAATTGCTTGACCGGTTTTGGTTAGTCACAAGGTTGAGTTTGTAAAGCAGATTCAATGGGGAAAAGAAAAGGCCAAGACAAGCGATTTTTTTGACTCAAAAGAAAAAAACATTAAAAAGGTGTTGATTTCCCCCATCCCTTCCCCTGTAAGAATGTGGAACCTCTGGTTTCTGGTGCTTCAGTTTGAGGCTCAGTGGCCAAAGGGAGAGGTTAGCAGGATTATTCTGTTATGGGTGCTTGTTGTGTAGATCTAAATCCTGCCATCCACCTCAAGTGCTCCTTTTCCCTGTTCACCACAGCAGTGGATAGGGGGATGTACTGGGGATGAAGAGGAAAGGGCTCCACCCAGCCCTTAGGATGGTCTGCTAGTTACTTATTTATATTCTGTGGTTTGAGCTAGTGTTAAAGCCCTTGCTGACTTTGCAGTGGTAAATAATACTAACGAGCTGAAATGTCGATACCTCGTAAAGCTAGGGGTGTTTCAGTAATGCACGGATGGGAAGTGAGAGTGAGACTGGCTTTAGATGTAATCTGGGCACTGAAACATCTTTCATAGAGGCTGACTTTATTTTTTTTTTTTTTTGCTTCCTGGATCCTGACTGAATGGATTCAAATAAAAAAAGAACATAAAATGTCTCTTTCCCATTCTTCACTCCTTGCTGTGATGTCATCTTAAGCGGAGGTGGGATCATCTTTTAACTAGAGTCAATTATTTCCCATACATTTGGTGAAACACTTAAAGACTCTGACCTAAAGTGAGTTTTGAAGAGGTGCTGAGGCAAAAGTCTGTCCCTGAAAGCAGTTTAGAGATGTGGCAGCAGAAACTGTAATGACTGATGATGACATGTAGCTTTCTAGGTAAAAGGGTGCTTCTGCTGGCCATGGAGTCAATGAATCTCCTTAATCTGTTCCCATAGCACAATAATCCCAGAATACTCCACGTTACCCCCAGCTGCATTTTAACAGTATTCTAGGTGTTTTTTAATTGTTTAATCTTTACTACTAATGAGTAATTTTAGTTCTTTCAGGAGGAGGAATTGAGAGCTTCTGTTCACTTCTGGTTTTGTTCTGGATGTCTCTAGAAATCTCAGTTAACATATAAATGTTTTTTTCCCTTTATGTTTGTTAATGCTTCAAATACTGCCAGTTTTGTCAAATCCTGGCTGAAGTTGGACTTGGAAGTATTAAAACCAGTGTGTAACAGAACTACCTGAGTGGTCTTGAGAAATGTGGTGACTGAACTTCCTCTTAAGAGATTTGAAGCCTTTTCCTGGAGTTGCAGGAAGGTTTTCATTGCTATAGTAAGCTTCCTTTTGCTTTCTTCTGTATCAGGTTTATTCATCACTTAGGGCCTGCTTTCTCTCGTGTTATGTTTTCTTCGCACCTGCAAAACCAATCAAAATTCACTATTTTTTTTATACTTGCTTATTTTCCTGGTATGCTTTTTTTTTTTTCTTGAGGAACTTGAAATGTTAGCAATCTGGTTTCTTAAGACTTTTGGCATGAAAATGTGTTTTACATGAGCCAGCGTGGGTATGCACTTTGGAGCTCAGCTACAGAGCTGCTGGCTTGCATACAGCTTCCCTGTTTTGCAGTAGCTGTGTGTGAGCCCAGCGTGCAATTAAGTTTGTGCTTGGATTGATAAGTCTAAGAGGGGGGAAAACACCCTCAAATTCAGTCCAGTGTTTTTACAACTGGTTAGCAATTGTTCTGTCATCCTTGGAGTGCTCGAAAGTGTTATTTGCTTCACTTTTATATGTTGTGCTGCAGGGATATGAGTAGATTTGGAAATATCTATGGGAATGTGGGGTGTTGATTAGGTGTTAGTGACATCAACCCCATGACATGAACTCCTGTGACAAGAGGAACTGGATGATTGACTTAAGTAGAAATTACATACCATGTTCCCAACCATAAATATCCTTCTGGGCTTCCCAGATACCTGCTGCAGTTGAACTTTGTGGGCAAAATGGGTTTTATACTCACCGGTCCTGCACTACTTCTCTGTTCTAATTAGGGTTTAAATCCTTTGTAGAAAAGAATTGAAATGCAGGATTAAGTGTATTATATATGGACATGATGTATAGGAGCTTCCAGACAGTTGTTGGTGTGAATTCTCTTACTCTGGACCTGCTGTCAAAAGAGCTCATCAAAATCACAGGCACTAGTGGCTTCCTTGCCACTCTGAAGTGTGCAGCACCATCTTACTTTACAGCTAGACAGAGGCACGGAGATGTTTAGGACCCTGCCTGAGGTTTCAGTGCAGAGGGAATGGAGCCTCATGCAGTTGTGCTTTCCCCTTTTCTGCATGCACCCATGGCTCCATTGGGCCTTTCAGCATTCAGTAACCACCCTCTGAGGCTGCAGGAAGAATAAGCTGTGTGTACTGTTCAGCCTGACAAGAGCCCCATTAGGAGCCTCCGCTCGCTCATTAATAGCAGAAGCCCATGATGCTTGGCTGGTGTTCAGGAGGAAGGCAGCCATCAGCACTCAGCAGCTCTGTAAATGCAGCCAGTGCTGCAGATGCCTTCCACTGGCATCCAACAGGCCATATTGGGTCTTTGAGCTGAAAAGCCCTTTGTGGTTTTCTCTCTGAGTGTGATCTGGTGTCCTTTGTTGTCAGCCCTGCATATATAGATCAGCAACTGCCCTCTGAGCTGAAGGGAACAAGGCAGAGAGTTTAGGGGGAATGTGATACGAGGTGGTTGAGAGCTCAGACCTGAAGGATCACCGCAAATATCAGCGTTGCCAACTGGTCAGATGACAGGCTTGGGTAGTATTTCACTGCTTGGTCTATTTTATCTTTTTCCTGTGCCACTGGAAAATGGAGAGCTGTGAGTTTCCTGTTGAAGTACTTCATTCTTTGTGCAGCTGGAATCAGAAGAATGTCTTTTAGGACCTAATGTCATTGTTTTAAAATTTGGTATATTTGCAGGTGTTAGAAGCCTGGGGGAAAAGACGATATTTTTTCCATCTGTGCCACTCCAAAGTTCCTGCAGCCAAAGGAATTAATTATTATTCCATATTCCACTATTAGTAATAAATGTCCTGTGAGGAAAAAAGGAGGAGCTAATGTTACCAGCTTGCGCATCACATAACTGGACTTGAATGGACTTGCTCATGTCCTTATGTCTGTGTGGTGATTTCTGACCATTTCATGTGCAATTCTCTCTATCCATGAAGAAATTGATGGAGGAATGATGTCTTGGTGGATTTGTGAATCATCACAGAATTTTCCAGATCAGAGTTAAGAGCTGGAGGTACAGACAGAGAGAAGGCCAGGGACATGCATGTCATTTTTCTGGCTGAAGGAAGTTGCCTCTGTTGCTGTTGCAAGATTTTGGACACCTCTGAGTGTCTCAGTTTGCATTTTGACCTTAGACTAGGTGAATCAAAGTGACCATTGAGGGCTCTGCTCTCCTTGTCTCACCTTGCCTCCTTGCCCCTTGATTCTCTTAGTCATTCCAGCTTGGTCTGGTGGCTTTGTCTCAGGCCTGGGATATGGAAGATTTCTCTATCTGTGTGGCTCCAGTAGAAACAGGGATTTGTTATTTTCCACACCTCACTGGAAAATAACAGAGATGAGGCATCTTGAGTAGTTTATATTTAAATGTTTGGCTGATCTTATTCCGGCTGGGAGACTGAAAACTAAAATCACAAGTGGAAATAACACAGGTTGGGGGAATTCTGAAACTCAGGAAGCTGCATGTGCTGCCAAAACTCACACCTAGGTCTGTCCTGAAAAATACCTTGAGTATATCAGATGAAGGATCTGTAGGTAGAAGTATAGCAGTGAAGAGCTATATATGCCTTCATGTTAGCCTGAAATGTGTTTTTATTATGCTGTAACACTATAGCAGCTCATCTAAATATTTATCTCAGCGTTTGGAACTGTATGTAAGTCTGTCTTTCTTTATCTGCTTAGCTAGGGATGTTTTCCCTTGTGTGGCATACTTCACGGCATGAATCAATAGTTAAAATACAGTCAGGTCACTAAAATGGTACCAGTGAGAGTGGATGCTCTTAAATTTATGCCCCTCATTACATCTCCAGACTGTTTTATGAAAGATATTTTAACGACAATTGCTTTCTTTTATTCCAGTTAGCTTGGATTGTGGGATGCTCTGCATCAGGAAAAGTCAATGTTATCTGTATTGTAATATGTAAAGTCCTGGGGTGAGCAGAGCTCCTTGGCTTCCTCACAATTCAAGGAAGAAGCAGTAAGAAATCCTTAACTAGGCTTTCTGTCCCTGGGAAGTTAAGGATGGTTCAGTTACAGGTCAAAAGCATTTCAGTGCAAACTCATAATTTGAAAAATGTTACAAGAAGGAAATAGACATCATTAACTCATTTCTGTTACTGGGATAACTATTTTTTTCCCCTTCATCTTTCTCTCAGCCTGTAGTTTTGGGAATCTGTCCATATAATTAATGATATCTGATTTATGTTATTCAATTATGGTGTCTTTCTTGCTATGAAAAATGACTGTATTATGCACACATGTAGTTACGTTTTATAAGACCGCCATCACAAGACAAAAGAGCACTACACTTTAATGCCTGTGCTTGACAAACAGCAGATAGGCTCAGGAAAGGGCTGGAAATTGAAAAGTCAGTTCTTCCTGCCTCTTGAGGATGAGGGGATGGGAAGAATGGAAGATAGCAGGAGCAAGACAAAGAGAGAGGTTACAAAGAAAGGCTAAAAGGGCAATTTGTCTGTCCTTGCCCTCTTTAATGGACACTCTGACCAGCAGGGTCTGTGGGATGTCCAAGGAATGTGTTAAATTGATCTCATTTTTAACAATGTGGTTTGTGAGGGTGGGTTTGAAGCACGCCTGGAAGGAGGTAGGAACTTAATGACTGGACTCTTTCATTGGCAATGCTGAATCTCTCCTGAAGGCTGCCAACCAAGGCTACTTCAGTGGAGCTAAATACATTTGAATTAATGCTACTTTTAATTGAAAAAGGATGTCACAACTCATTTGGCACTTTGCTCTGACCATGCCTTGTTTTATCTACAATTATTTAGAAGAGTGCTTAAGACAGACTAGTGAGATGTGGAGCCTTTGCAAATTGCAGTATGAATGTAATGCCAAATGACACTTGGCAACCCAAGTAAGCATTCACTCGGAAGTTGGTTTCGTCTTCCATCCACATACAAGAGTTGTGCTCCCAACACAAAGCAGACACAATGCCACACCATGAACTGAAACCATGGGATGGATGCTTTGCTGTGTTACAGCTGGGTGTGGGGAGCTCTAGCCAGCACTGTGTGCTGGCAGATGTACACAGACACACAGACACACAGACACACACACACACACACACAGACACACATATATATATATATATATATATACATATATATATGTGGGAAACCTTTCTGTTGTTCATATGTAGATGCAGCTTCTGTGTTGGGGGTGTGATGTAAGCAAGACAACATGAAATACAGAAAAGGAGAAAGCCAGATACAATCCCAGAAGTGTGATTAACTTTGGCAGACTAGTATGGTTTGATTAGTCATGTATTTATTTTTTTACCTGATTGATACAACCCACAAGCTTCTAAATTATCTGTGTGGACTGAAAATGGCAATAATAATCCTTAGCTCTTGTTAAAGACATCAACAAAACAAGTGAGAGAATCCAGGAGGTGAAAATCTGAATTAAATCTAATCTGTGTAAACATGACTTCTTCTGAAGGTAATGGAGTCCCTGAATTCCCCTTTAATGGAATCATGTCAGAATTTGGTGTGCTCAGGGCTGTCGGTTTCTGTTAGATTTTCTTAATCATGAGTGCTGGGATTTGTTCTTCACCTCCTGAGAAATATGTACAAATATAGGCTGTGTGACTGGGTTGGGGGGAGATTGCAAGGAACTGGAGAGCTAAAGAAACATTCTTCATGTCCATCAGAATAAATCTCACTGCTGATAGGACAATGACTTTATAATGAGCTCTAAGAAGGGAAAACATGTGCTGCTCCTGAAGCTTTCTCACTACATGCTGTGGTCTAGAAAATGATCTTTCCTGCTCTAATGGTCACCTGTTCAGGTCCTGGTCTTCAGCCAGTCCTGCTCCTCCAGCGAGACACCTTACTAGAGTGGTGTCCAGCCTTATTGCATGTGTACATGGGGTTGTGCATCCAGATTTTCTCAGGGACATCTTGAAAATGAGCTCTTTTTCAGCAGCTCTGTCCTAAAAATTGGACTCTTCCTGAATGAGGCCATGCCAAGCTTACTTTCTGTGTGCCATAAAACTACTGGCCTATTTAACATGTGAGGAACTGCTTATTAAGAAGAATCTCAACTAAAATGTAGCATCTGGTGTTCAGTGGGATTCCTATTTCTCACCTAGATTTTCAGCTGGGTTGACTTATGATGTGAAAGGGTGAACTGACTTGCTGAAAGCCACACAGCAAGTGGCTGAGCCAGGAGAAAATATCTTGTGTTGTGTTTTGTGCCCCTATATCCTTAAACAAAATCTCATTGTTCCACCATTACTTCAGGTGTTCAGTGGTACAAAGTATCAGAGTAGGAGGAGGAATGGCCTCTTGGATATGGTCTGTCACGTTGGGAAAATGCTGTTGGACACTGGTATCCCCAATAGGCTATTGTCTTCTCTGTTCTCAGGTTAAATCCATGTACTTTTTTTTTTTTTTAAGGGGGAGGGACACCTATTTCTTGATTGTTTTTTTCTTTTAAAAATCCTACTTCTTACAACTTAGAAAAACAAGGAAGAGATGTCTGAAACTGACCTTTGGCTCCTGTGACCACGAAGAGATGTGGCCAGGAGCTGCTAGCAGTGTCACAGTAACAGCAGCTGGCTCATCCATCCCCCTTGCTGTCCCTTTCTCTTAGCCTTGTATGTCCTCTGCTTTCTAGCCTGTGGCACACCAGTGCCAGCCACATATTAAGCCAGGTTTGAGCCTCTGGAAGCTACTTTCAGGCTACTGGGTGGATTTTTTAGTAGTCAGTCCTGTTGTAGTTTTGCAGCCTATACATACTGGTGGAGAATTTGTCCAACAGACTGAAGCCTACCCAATACATCTCAAACTTTCAGCTATAATCCTGCACCTCCCTTCTGGCAGAACTTACTATAAGACTCTTTCATTCCCCCAGCCTTGTTCCTTTCTAAAAGCTCCTTCCCTCACTAACACCTTAGACTGGCTGGGATCCTGGAGTTTCTCCCTTCCAAACCAAGCATCAGGCAGGAGTAGGGATCGTCCCCCACCCTCCCCCGAGCCAACTTGGTGGTGGTTTCAGCCATTAGGAGAGCCCTAAGTTAAAAAATTTTGCTTGGCATTAAGGATAGCTTTTCATAATTTTCTGCTGTTATTAGTTTGTTTGTGCTTCCTTAGCCCCTGGATGACAGATTTTAAACCACAGACCTTACTGAAACTCATCTCTGTTTTTTCTTAACTGTGCTGTGTTTGGCTCAGTCTGATCCCACTAGATCTTCAGCAGAATGTCTAAAAGGCTGCAAAGACTGGAGAAAAAATAGAGAGGAAAAAGAGGGAAGAAAACCTCTTCTTCCCCCTCTCACCTTCCAGAAATTTTGGCTTAGCCATGCATGGCCCAGAAACGAGAACATTCCAAGACAAACAAGCTGCATTATCACACCAGACTCCCCTGGCAAGGAATGAATTTTAACAGCCTAAAAACATATTTTTACACGGATGGGGGACAAATAGTTACAAAGCAAACACTGAGCGTGTTCACAGGTGCTGTGCTCCATTGTGTGAGCCAACCAGATGTTCTGTGCTGGGACGCTGCCCTGGCCTTCTCTGGGATGAAATGTCACTCCCTGGATGAATTAGAGCAAAACTCTGTATGGTTTCCTAGAACGAGCTGAGCATTTAATTTGTAAACTATTAATATAGCTGTGTCTTTGTATTGGGCAGGGCACCAGTCAAAATAAACACGTAAAATTTGACCTTTAGATAATTAACTACCATTGGACCATAAAAAGCTAGACTTTCACCACAATTTGCTGTAGCATTTAAGCACTATGACAGTGCTTTTAAAAACCATCTTGCTGTAAGTCACTGCAGGGCTGGGAGGGTTTGGGGGAGCTGTGTGTGTGCAGCATCCAGTTTTGAGTCTGGTGGCTTACCTTGAGCTCTTGTAACTGTGTGCTGCTGTGAGCATCTTGTGGTGTTGGGGGTTGTGACAAAGTGTGAACTATTGCATAAGACAAATATTAAGGATGTCTGTGAGCAACTCAGATGTGCTTTCTCTATTACTTTGGCAGCAGGCTGGATTTGGGAGAAAAACATCTCCAAATATTAGAAGAGTGGAGCTGGATCTTATAAACGCTGATCCAAGAGGAAAGTTTGACAAAGTGGGATTTGATCAGCCAAGATAATAGGCTTTGCTAATACACATATATATTTTGCTATAAAGGCAAGTCCTCTCTGTATAGGAGAGACTAAGTAGAACTATTAACTGCTGCTTTTGATCAATGAATCTGTTGTTGCTTTCACTGGTGCTTGTGTGATGTCCTATGTGTGTTTCTTTCCCTTACTAGTTTTGTTCTTACTGGAGAACAGCAGCAAAATTTGTTGTGAAAATCAAGCAAGCCATACTCAGACTTTACCAAAGAGCTCAAAGGAAGAGACAGGGATATTGACTCCAGAGCTGTTTGTTCCCTGTTGAGGCCAATGGATGCTTTTCTCTATGACATGGTTCATCCAGCAACATCCTGACTCATGTTTTTGCTGTGAATGAGCAGAAACCTGTTTCCCCTGCGTAGAAACTGGCATGGTCTCAGCTTCCCCCCGTCCAGGAATTAACATCACTTTTCTTTTGTCCTGCTCCTGATGTAACAGCAAAATGGGGCTTCTCTTTTGTCACATTTATCACAAGGACCATCAGATTGGCTTTTTTTTCCCCTATTCTTTCTTTTTCATGCACACCTTGTGCTTGAAGAGCAGTGTTAATTGACAGGGATTCGGAGGAAGCATACCCATGTCAAGCACTGCCTGCTCTGGGATCTCTGGAGAATGCTAATAGCCATACTTACCTCTTATGTGGCATATTTAATCCCTAGTTTGGAATTCTCTGCTGTTCTGCCTTCGTGAAGACAGGCTGTGGGACTGGAGGGAGCACTTAATATTTGTGCTGGCAGCTCCTCTTGAAGATTTTTCTGTTAAAATACCACAGGCCAGGTTGTCATGTACACAAAAGCCACATTTCACTTCTCTAGCAATGCATGGCATCCTAGGGTAGATGTAAGCAAAAACGGCCCTCAAAGTTCCCTTTGTGCTTGGGGTAATGTAAAACAGCCCTAAATGAGAAATCAGGCTGGTCTGTGAGAGGGAGGATGCTCGGGTCATTAACAAAGCACTGTGATTGTGCCTACCACCAAACACTTGGGCTCTGTCAATTCCTTTCCAGTTAATGAACGATTTATATATGGTCTGCTTTTAGCAAGGAGCAAAATATTTTTTTTTCACTCAAGCTGTGATGTATAATTATATAGCTGACATCAAACATGAGTAGATACCAAGTCAAAGGAATGAATTTGGTCCTGTTCCTGTAATTCCATTTCCATGTTAACAATTTTTCCCCCCCTCTTTAAATTATATTTTTATTGAAAGCTTCAAAGGTCAACTTAGACATTCAGAGAAAATTTGTAACTCGGACTGCTTAGTATTCTCTCATACAGCACAGCCCTACATTACTCTGTGTCAGCAAATTAAGGAAATGAAGGTTGTGGCCAAGGATTACAATAGTACTTGGTGTTAACCTTTTACAGCACATGGCATGCTATCAATTTTAGCCACAGGAGAAACTTGCTCTTCAAATACAGCAAGTGGGTGTTGAAGTTTTTAATCTAAAAACAAAATCTTGCCTCTAGGAGAGGGATATAAAGACCATAGATATTCTCTGGCCAAGATCTTTTTAGCCAAGCATTTTTCCTTCATCTACTTCTTCTTCTTTGCTTTCTCACTTGGACACAGAAGGACATCTATTCTATTTGACTGGAGAGGCAATAATCTAGCACAGAGATAGGTGGGTGCCCATATATTCAAAAGATTGAGAGCCTAGGAAGATGGATAGATAACCTACAGACTTAGTTGCAAACCCCTTACTTTGCAACAAGGTCTAGCAACACACATTCACTTAATGTCAATCTTCTCTACAGTCCTAGGGAGGTTAATGGGATTGCTCAGCTGTTTAATTACCTTGCTGAATGGAGGTCATAATTAATCAGGCCGCTAATTATTCAGGAGAACTTAATTTTAACATTAGGTTTTCTTTATACAACAGTTGTTATATACTTGTTCAGGGCACACTTGATTCAGCTGGACCAAGAAAAAACTGATGGACCAGTTTCACTTGATTGCTGTTCAGCACTGGTTTTTGATTTCTCTGGAAGTGTTCCCTTTCCCTTTCTGACATGATATTTTTGACCTGTTTTTCAACTCAACACTTGAGTCTTCACCCCAAATCAAAGCAGCATATCTCATGTAGTCTTGGGAAGGCCTGATTTTTTATTTTTATTTTTTTTAGATGCTAAAAACAATATATATATGGTTCTAAAATGTTGTCAGAAATAAATTTCCCTAGGGTGTCTGTGTAATAAGGTCAGAGTTTATTGGGTGATGCTCAGTCGAAGGTTAGATGGTCGAAAGATTAGGAATTATTTTAGCTGGGGCATGAATAATTGAGTTCAAGGCAAACTAAAGTCAATGATCCCCCTTAACAGGTTCTATTACTGTAGGAAATGATCATTCAGTCTTTCATGCTCCACAGAACTGGTGGTAAGTAGAAGGTGATACTATTATCTGAGCAGATAATGTACAGACCAAGGAGTCTGTTCCTGCTGTCATGGCAAGGTACCTGACCTTGGCAGCCTGTAAATGCTCATTTTGAGAGAGAGGATCTTCTTTAGTCAGGATTTCACAGTCCCTGATTTCATCTTCTGCTTGGATTTGCCTCTTAAAGGAGGTTTATGGCTTGCCTTGCCTGCACATCCTCACCTCAGCAGCAGATGGGTGACTTACAGTTGTTGCTGGACCAGGTTTTACATCCCTCCTGGGTCTTGAAGACAGATGTGTTTTAAGGGCAGTATGGGCATGCTCTTTTGTACCCACTGCTATACCCTGTGGCTCCAGTGTCTGCTGGAAATACTGTGTGTCTGGACCTGTGTGTCTTTATGGGCTGTTTTTAATCTGAGACCTTGTCTAGCCCATCTACCCACCTTCCTGTCCCATTTCAAGCACTCCATGTACTGCCAAGATGAATTGCCTGTTGGCCAGCCCCATAATGGATTGCCCTGCCAGAAGTGAGGAAATGAGCCTTGAGCTGCTGTGCACTTCTCTTAAAGGTAAAATGGGATGCCCTTTGTGAAGACAGCCCTGTGTGTTTGACATGCTGGGAAAAGTACAAGCCATGCTTTCAATCTCCCTGCCTGCAAAAGTGTCCAGGATCAATACACCACAGAATGAAACAGTACAGAGGTGCTTTGAATTGAATGGGTGACCTGGAGTCCTGATTCTGTCATCTTAATCCTTGGGAAGCATTTACATGTCCAGCTGAAGAACTTTTATCATAAAAACAGTATTGCAAAGAGAAATATATACAGCATGTCTAGGGTTATGAGGTTGGCTCTTAGGACTTAAATGGACTCTTCCTTGGAGGATGGAGTGGCAAGGGACAGAGATTGGCTTTGTAGGCTGTGCTGAGACGGAGCACACGTAAAGACAGAGGTGTAACTGGGAGATGAAATGTGAGATGAACCATGCTCTAAGAAAAAACCCCACACTACCCAATTTCTACATTTGTTCTTCTTCTGAAGTTCATGAGCTAAAGAGTTTGCTGTCCCCAGCTACTTGCTATAGAGCTCCTCACGGGATCAATCCTGTGACTTTTAACTCATTTTAATAAAGACAATCCAGTTTGTTTAAACTCTTACAAGCTCTATTTGACAGGAAAGACATCTAACAAAGAGGCTAATAATATGCTACAGGAGAGTTGGAATGAACTGAGGATCATAAACTTGTCATCTCCCATAACTTTTCCAAAAGTAGATGGAGATTCATAAGGAGGAGGGTGTTAGCCTTGAAAAGCAGGTCTACTTGCTTCTAGCAATTATAATATCTCTAAATAGGTTTGTGGGGTTTTTGGTAAAGAAATGCAGCAAGAAATTAAACTTTTAACACTTTGAAGTTGTCCTGTAATCTCTTTAGATATGCCTAGAAGGACCTAGTGTTTGGCATATAAGGAATACTAATATTTCACATGAAACATTCTCTATACCGTCTTTTGCATTGAACAGAAAATGGGTATTATTTCTGCTGGGCTGATAAACTGGCAGGTATTGACTTAGGAGACCAGCAATGCTGAACCTCACAGACTTTAAATAACACTGGGAAATCAACTGGCATGGAACTGTGCGTAGACTCTTGATGCTAGAGACCATTTCAGGGGTGGATTCAAGGGACAGTGATTCAGAAATAGTTCCCCAGTGTCTGATTTCCAACCTGTTCCATAAGGTTCAACCCACAGATAATGTTAGTGGTGTCAGGGGTCACGTCAGATAACATCTGTCTCACACACGGAAGCCAGCACGCTCAAAGTTAAGCACAAGCTACAGCTGCCAAGATGAGAAGGATGGAAATTGTGCCTCATGCCAGACCTGTGGGACGTTATCTTTTTCTCTTAAACATGATATGAAAGTCTGGTCTGTGAAAACATAGAGTTACTTCCTTTTAATGTTATTTCTTTTTAACTGGGAGAAATAAGTCTTGATTGCATCAGAACTATAGCAACTTTATGCTAGGCAGGACTTGCAGAAGCGAAGCTGACAGGAGGCGGCCGGACCACAAATTAAAAATGAAGCAGACCAGCCTTTTCCCATTCTACCAGCTCAGAAAAATATTGAGAGTAAACTGCTGGCAAGTAGACAGTGAAAGGCAAATTAGATTTGGGACCAGATGGTGTAGATCAGTATAATACAAGTTGATGTCAATAAAGCAGTGTGATTAACGCTGCCTAGTGTATCACTCATGATCTTTTTCAATTTCAGGTGTTATTTGTAGCATAGGTGAAGCATTTACACACAGACAGGTGCACAGATCATTTTGGAAAGTAGGACTTAATCGAATCTCTGTTCCAAAGAAAGGGCTCAGCCTGCATATGGATTTATTTAGTAGTGTGCAGATACTGGAGACTGTCCTGAAGGAGGGGAATCGAGGGCTGAGGAGGGAAGAGAGCAGCGCATCTACGGCTGACCACAAAGCTCAGTGCAGGACTTGATCCCAAGTGCTGAAGGCTTCCTTGCTGGGGAGGGACCTGAGAGGGTCTTGACTTGGTACTGAGGATATGGGAGAACCTCCCTTGACTTGTTTTGCATGTCTGCATCCTCTGGCACTTTGGAAGAGCTCTGAGGGGTTTCATGTTGCTTGTTGCTGTGCAGTTCCTCAAACACCGCCAACAGCCTCCCTTTCAAGGGCAAAATATTTACTTGAAATGCAATTCTCTCTGAGCTTTAGTCAGAATGTGGCTGATTGCTTATGTACATACTGTGGCAGAAATGAGGCATGCTTATTCTTCATTGTTACCCTAGACTGAAGCAGGAAGAATTAGGGAGTCTCACAGGAGAGGCTGTTTAGCTTCTTCAGATATGCCCCTCACTGATTAGTGTATGCTTTGTGGTCACGGTTCAAACTAATAGAAGATTCAACCTCAGCAGTATCTTCATGGTGCATTTTATATATTAATCTATTAGAGTTAATCATTGAAGAATCATTACCAGTTCTGTGTGCCAGTTCAAACCTGACTAGTTTGTTGCATTATATACAGGCAATAACATCTGGCATTAAAGCTAGTTAATAATACTTAAACTGGCATTTTGTATAAAACATATTTTAAGAATGGACAGAACATGTCCTTTATATACTAGATTTTTGAAAATCAGCACCTGATAATTGGGCAACATGTATTAGGATGATGGATGTGATTTCAAGATACTTTCTATCATTCCAATAATTATACATTTTATTATTGCTCAGTAAATATTAGTGCATTGAAGTGGAGCATTACCTGATCAATACTGGCTTACTCTTGTCAAATAAAACCCCACCCCTCCTGTTCTTCACAGATGATGGGTGTTGCCTGACCATAATATGTCCTTGAGACTCTTCCTTTTTGGGGTGCTCTGTGAATTAATTATGAAGAATACATCATATAGTCAATAGTCTCAATGTAGTAGTTCAGCTTCTGATGGCCTGATGAAATTCCAAATGAATATCTGATAGAAAAATAAGTATTATGTAAAAATAGTGACCTCAGTAGTGGATTACATACAACTAAGTGAAACAGAATTGTAAAAGATGAGTTTGATGATAAAATGAAGAATATCTTTAAAAATGAGTCACATAGTCTTGGGTGATGTAGCTGTTTTTCAGGAAAAAAATCTGTTGCCAAGGATCAGGGCATCTTTGGCAGGCTTAAATGTGCAATCAACGTGTTTTCCCAGAGCCAAACTCTTCTCTTTTGAATGTTTTTGGTAAGGAGCTTGGCAAGAGACACCAGCTCAGTTCAGGAGATGACTATCAGTCAGAAATGACTGTCACTTTTGCCCTTAGACAGGCATGAAATAGTTGGTCCAGCTGGGAGTATTTGGACACTTTATTTTTATATCATCGGTATTGCCATGAGTGTTGAGACTGCTGACTCGAAAATCTGATCCTTATAGATGAGCATTTTGTTCTCTCACTCTGGTGCTTTAAATATATTTAAAATAACTTCAAATGCCAGTTCTTCATTCTCTGAATACATCTTTTTCAGTGCTTCTTGTGCTCATTAATCACATTAGCAATTCCTAGTCTTTGTAGCCCACCAGGAGTTAATATATTCACTCCCTTTTGTGTGTGTGTTTATAAGCGTGTGTCTCCCCTTTGGTTTGTATTGAATCTGAAGCCTGAAGTGACGATCAATGGCTCAGATTATTTCCTTGCTGTCAGGTATTGACTTTCTCTCAGCCTGATATCAGAGTGCCTTTCTCAGGGTGATGCTAGCAGGGTAGAAACAGGAGCGGGGGAGCAGGTAGGGAGGTGAAGGGGAGCTGAATAAAAGCTTGATAGAAGTCTTGCAGTTTATCTCAAAGTGTCTTTAACTTGAATATATGTGAAGAGAGGGGAAAAATTGCCAGAAAACTGCAATTTAGGGCGGGAAATCAGAGAAGCTGAAATTCTCCATCAGTGATGTCAAAATTGGGCTATTTTTTAAAAGATGAATATTTATTTATATGATGATAGTTGTTCCTCTCAATCTGTTTTGAGGTCCAAAAATATTTTAATAGCTAAACCACTATGCTGGTTTGGCAGAGTGACTTCCCTTCATTACAGCAGAAGTAATAAAGACCAGTATATGTGTACACAGAGTCCTCTGGGTTCTGGAGAGAGGCTTTTCATCTCTCCACCTATTATAGTGTGGGTTCTTGATTCATCCTTCTTTGCTATATCTGTAATCACCAACACCCAAGCTCACTAGCCACAAATTAATTCCTAATTAGAACAGTAGCTTTTTACCTTCTCTGCTGAAGATGATGATGAAGTTTCATAATAGAGAAAAAGGTCAATGCTTTAAAGGGAGAGTAAGCTTGTAATTAGAATATTAATAGCTTAATTTCCTGCTATAATGAAGTCTCTCTTCTACAAGTCCTTATTTTTTTTTTAATAGGGAAGCAAACATCTTTATCTGGACTTCTTCAGACTTACAAACTCTTAAGAGATAGTATAATTGTGGAGGAGAACAGGGAGAAAATGGAGTAGTGGTGAAAGAGAAGCTAGAAATGGTGATTATTTGAAGGCTGGCAGCAGATTTGGGAAGAAGAGAAGGTCCTGTGCTGGCCAGCAACTCTCCAACTTGACTTCTTTTCCCAAGTCCACTGCTGAGGGTTGGGAGACTCTCAGTCAAGAGAAATTTTTTACTAACCTCAGTGGACCAGCATCTCTGGAATTGCTCCAGGGCTGGAATGAAGAGGGAAACTGCATGTGACACCCTGACTCAAAGCCCAGACGCTGGTGTGGGAAGCTGGACAGACAGGTGGGATATTCTATGTCTCTGAGTCATGGCATCAAGCGTAAACTGGAAGCCATTCCTCTGCTGGGTGCTCTGAGTTGGGTGTGGAGGTCAGAGAGGAAAGGCTGGAAGAGGAAAGGATGAGAAAGTCCCTGGGTAGAGAAAGCCCTTGGTTTTGGATCTGACATAGACTTGATTTAGGTACCTGGTTGCTCTGATTTATCAAATTTGGTCTGTAGTTTGGCAGTTCGGGGTGCTGGGGGAATTTAAAATTAATACATTGATTAATTTAAAATTAATACAATGATTAATGACACAGTACAGTTAGGGAGCTGACTAAGAGGTTGGTGTAATCTCTATTCTGAACAAGGGAGATCCTGTTCTGTCATAGATCTTTCTGGGATGGGATCTGATCCTCCTCTCCCTGTGCTTGCTTTGTTAGTTCAACCCTACCTTTTCATCAATCACAGTCTGTCATTAATGACAGGTGTCTCTCATTAATAAGCTGGTTAGACTTGATGATATTAGAGGGCTTTCCCAACCTTTAAGATTATATAATTACACATATGTAACTATTTGTAAATACAAATATATGAACTAACTTCAGCTGTGTCGGAAAGATAAACTGCTGCCTTTAACAGAATTTCTTCACGTTGCCTCTGCTTGAAATCAGGCAGCACAGTGGCTTGTTTAGCCCAATTTAGTTTTCATTTAACCAGACCAGAGAGTCTATATTACAAATGGCATGTGGCCACCACAGTAGCAAAGTCACTGTTTACTTAATCAAACATGATTAATGCATTGGTTTTACATTTGTGTCTGCTTTTCTCCATCGTGGGTGTAGTCAAGGGATTCTCTTTGTCTGCTAGCAAGGAAGAACATGTTTTTTATCCTATTCTGCTTATTGTGCAGTCATGTCAGCAGTAAAAAAGTCTTTAAATGTGCCTCCTTTTATCAGTGGGGAGATCAATACAGCAACTTTCTGAAAGCATAATTCAGTTACACGTGCTGTGGGAAACGAATGGGAACTCTCTTGGTAAGGATGCTTTTCAGATAGTCTGGGAAAGGCAACGTGGACTTTATTTCTGAACAGGGTAAGATTAAAGGGATTTTAAGTATCCTTTGAAAAATATCTTATAAGGGAGGATGGTTCAGGCTTCCAGCCTTATAGCAGGACCTGTGCTACAGAATGGAAACAAAGCATTGCTATAGATAAGGTGTGCCTTTGCTTCCAGTGGAATCGACAGAAAATCTCTGCTGCTGAATTGGACCTAATCCTAATGATGACACTGGTGGATTCTGGGGACAGCAGCTAGATATATGTGTTAACTTCAAGTGAAAGCCACTGCTGGAGTGGGAAGTTTTGACTGAAGAAATAACTTGAAAGAACTAAACTCTGTCTTGACTTCAGAGGTCAAACACATTCTTGGAGAAACTCTGCACTTGGTAAGCGTAGCGTACTCAAACTTGTTAAAAGAGGCATTCACGTGCACCCTGGTCTTTGCTGCTGCTCTTTCTTGGGTAAGACATGCTGTTAAAAAAGAAAAAAAAAAAAACAAAACCCACAAAAAAGCCCCAGCAGCACTATTTGGCTTTTCCTTGTAGGAGAAGATGATGAGAACCAGAGTCAGTAAGCAGGGCATGACAGTAAAGTTACAATTTACTCAAGGTGTCATTCTAACAGGCTTGAAAAATATACCTCAGGTATGGCATAAGAGTATTTTGAACCATCACCCATCATAGTTTCCAAGGGGCTACTTCCTGCATTTTCTTTCCTCATGCATAAAGAGCAAGGAGAGTTTTCTACTCCCTTGCAAATTCATGAGTCCTCTTTTGAGTCCAAGAAAGGTTTGGCCAGTACTTTCTGTAGATTCTATAATTCACTGTCCCGCCAGCACCAGTCAGGATAACATTAATTACTTGTGTCTACTTTTTTATAGCATGCTCACAAAATCTCATCTTGAATCAGAAGAGACATCCATAAAACTACTGCAATCCAGAATATTCATCATATAATTGATCATAAAACATTTCTTCCTTCTTCATGATGACTTTTTTGTTTGTTAGAACATTATCAGCCTGGTCGTACCTCACTACCTTTCTGCAGAAACATTTCCATTTTCAGACTCATTTTTGTACTTGTCACAGTCATTAACATGTAAATATATCCCATAAAGCTCAGAAATGAATTCATAATTATAGCTTTTCCAGCCATTAACACATGTGATAGTTAAGGCTGATTATGAACTTTGCCTGTCCACGTTCATTGGCAACACATTCCTGTGGGTCTCTGTATTTCACTGCCTGCTCTGTGCTGGACTGACTTGGAAGTTAATAAAGCTAAAATCTAATTAATTAAATAAGAGTACTAGTCCTTGCACAGGGCTTAAATGTGCAAGACTGCTTCTTTTTCCAGTTTTAACATATATTTAACCTGCTTATAGAAAAATATCATCCTAGAAATATGAGTCCCTGACTTTGAGAGATGTCCTGGAGTTTAACAGCCCATTATTTTTCTATGGGTAATTTATTGCAGTCAGAAGTGATACAGTTCATAGAAAGCGGGTGGATGGATGGCTGAATCACTCCATCACCTGTCATGACTCATCCTCATCATTTCCGTCTCTTCATGAAGGGTGTATAAAAATGTCTGCAGACTTAATCATGGCTGAGAGTGTCTCATTAAAATATTACCTTAGTTAGGGTCAGAAAATGGTTATCCAGTCCTATGGCTAGAATGTAGTTGAGAGTAGGATCAAGATTTTGACCACTTCATGCAGAGGATGTCCAAACCAAAGAAGATGCCAAGGAGGCCAGAGCAGGGACTTTGATCTTGGCTCTCCATCTTGAGCCTCTCACCTCTGCAGACAATCCCCCAGATCTGATTCCTTCAGGTACTTTGGAGTGTATTGTTTGCCCCCTGCATGGTAAGTTAGTATATGCTTTGTGTGCTCTGCTCTCTTGCCCCAAGAGACTCTCGTAGGATGAACTGTGCAAGCCCTTTTGCAACTTCACTTAATCCACCTTCAAAGTGTGCTCAGAAGTTTTACACTGCCAGTTCCTTTGAAAAAGTGCTTGCTCGACCTGTGCTCCAAACTGACCTGACCAAATGCCACATGGTCACAGCTAACTTCAGCAGAATTTATTAGCTTGTGAAGAGTACTGCACAATCCAGTTATACCACTCCTATTTTGGAGTTGGCTTCTGTCTGGTCAGGTTGGAAGAGCAGAAAATGCCTCTTAAAAAAATAAACGCTGTAGACTTGATGTACGTGTGTCTTTCACAATGAGCTGGGAGGTTTATTGGTTGGTTTTAGTGGTAGTAAGAGCCTACTGAAGAGCTAACCCAGTGTATGGTAGGAGCCTTGTGTGTAGGGGCTGCTTCTCTGATGCAGCCAGAAGCAGCAAGGTGTCTGGATTACTTGCAGTAGGGAGCTTTCACTGACACTGCTGAGCATGTTCCAGGCTGGTGGAAGTGACAGGAAGATATTTGGACCAGGTATAGCAACCTCATCTCCAAAGGATGAGGGGAAAAAATAAAGCTCCAGATAGTTGCATTTAAAGATGTTTAGCACATGCTTAACCTATACAGATAAGGTGGCTGTTGTTGTAACAACAAAATTGTATTATTTGCTTGCTGTAGTGCTCAAGAGCTCTAATCACAGGTTAAGTTTGCAGTGTGGTAGGTCAAACCGACCAGCAAAGCCTTGGTGTATGTCCAAAGAGGTTTATAATCCACCTGTCCCATAGATTGATAGCAGGGTATCTCCAGGCTCAGCAGTGATAATCTTAGGTACCTGTTGGCTCTGTGAAGAAGCACAGTGCCAGTGGAGAGACAAAGAGGGTTCTGCAGCTCCTTGGGTAACACAGCCATGGCTCAAAGTGGGGCTGGGTGTGGGCCACAGGTACAAGTTCTGGGACTGCATTCCTGGAGCACAGTGAAGCAGCAGGGGTGAATTTGCCATCCCTTGAACTTACAAAATATAGATGATCTCTGTCCAATGTCTCCTCTGGGTCTGTGTCTCGCAGACATCACCTCAGCAATTGTTGGCTCCTCTTGAGCTGATTCTTCATCCCAGGCTGCATGGTGATGTACCCATGCTGTCTTTATTGCACTAACATAATGCCCAATTATTCTTTAGACAAGAGTCGAGGGAAAGTTATTTTACTGATCAGATGAAAGCATGACTCTCCATCCCTCCCTCCTCCAGCCCTAGTAATCTGCCCAGACTCTGTGCATCATCACCCTCCTCTCAGCTCTTTGGCCCCGAGTGCCATGAAAGTGGGCAGCATGTGGATCTGGAAGGCTGCCCTTGCTGTGCTTGCTCTGATCCAAGTGGTTTTGTGAGTCAGGCGCTTTGCTTTTGCACAGAAACCCGTCCTCTGTCCTACCTTTCCATTTGCTCATGGCCCTCTCCTGCCAAAGTAACCATCGTAGGGATGGCGTGCGGGGGGTGGTGGTGGTGGGGGAGCAGAGAGGGGAGAAGAGGTGTTGCCAATCTCTCGTTAATTTCTAGATGTGAAACGATGGAGGAGATGCATGTGAGAGTCTAACAATAAAGAGCTGAGGTCCCAGAGATGGCAAGCAAGGCAAGCTTCTTTAACAACTTAATTATAATTATATTTGGGTCTAGGAGACCAGGCAAGTAAATCAATCAACCCTTGCAGGCGGGCTTGTTAAAGCTAGTAAAGTACAGACTGAAAAGGGCATCTTATTAAAGGGATTAGGATTTTCCAGTTAAATCCTTTGCTTGTCCATAGGTGCTAGGAGAAAATTTGGATTTTGAGCTTGTCTGTGGTTGCAGTGGTGAAAGGATTGACCTTGTGCAGCAATAAATGCCTTTGGTCCCCATAACTGGGCCCTTGGCTAGCTGTTGCCAATGGGCAAGGCTGTCTAAAAACTGGTGGACCTTTGCCAGTCTGGCTCAGCTGTGGGTTGCCAACTGTCCAGTGGAGCACACCGAAACATGATCAGGGTGAGTTTCTCCAGGCTCTTCTCCAGCCTTGTGACTTAGACTGAGACATCACCTCAGTAATTGTTGTTGGCTCTTCTTCCAATGACTCTTCCCTGGCTTTTGTGGGATGTTTCTTCTCCTGTCAGGTCTTAGTATATCGTAGCTCTCAAGTGGCATTTTCTATCTGCTATTCTTTCCTGGTTGCAGGACGCAATATTTTGGGTTTTCTAGTGCTTTGAGAGGCAAATTTTCACAGACCCTATTATAATCTTGTTCCTTTAGGAGAGTATATTTACCTTGGAAGAAACATTAAACTGAGAACAGCTATCCAAACAGCTGGCATCCTTCTTCCTGTTTTTCTTTTCTATCAGATACAGTGTTGGTGGCGGGAGAGACCTTTTTTTTCTTCTCAAAATTTCCTCTACCCACACTTGCATTCCAGTGGTGGTGACCCTCTGTGCAACAACACTCGCTGCTGTTGTGGAAAAGTGTTCTGAAAATTTCTGCCTCTCAGAGCATCTCTGCAGCTGGAGTGGTGGGGATTGCAGGGGATGCTGATGGAGCACTCTTTCCTGTTCCTGCATTGCATTTTTGATGGTAACTGTTTTTATTGGCACAAAACCATGTCAATGGCTGTCATTGGTTGAGTAATACGAGGTTTTCAACTAAGAGGAGGCTGCATTTAGGGAGGTGGGAAGGGGTAAGTTACACAGACCACATCCTATGTTACAGCCCTGCTTCTCTGTTTTTGGCAAGCCTACTGCCTCCCAAAGCAGAGTCATTTAGGTGGCCATCACCTCAACCCTGCTGGAGCTCCAGCAGTTTGGTCAGCTGGTGAAGCAAAGGGACACATCAACTGTACAGAGTGGCACCAAATATAGTGGTTACAACTCATGATGAATTTCCTTCTGTTCCTGCTGCACTCGGGACTCACTCCAGTTGCACAGTAGTTTTCAAACAAGCATATGGAAGTTCCCCTTCACTACTTCTGCTCGTTTCTAGAGGACTTTTCAGCCTTGGGGTGCCTCAGGGGCATGTAGGAAATTAATTGGAGTATATAGTAGCTGTTCAGGAGTTCATTCAGAACAATTTCAAGATCCTTAGGGCAGTGAGGAGGACACACAGCAAGTTCACAACCTGGATCAAGCTGTGTGGTGCAGTCAACACACTGGAGGGAAGGTGTGACATCCAGAGGGACCTTGACAGGCTTGGGTCTTGACCCTGCTCTTGGCAGGGAAATACTGCCTGATGGACACAGGTGACTGAGTCTGTGCTCCCTCTTGAGAACTTGCTGTGTAACTCAGATTGTCACTTAATTTTTATGCATTGATTTTACAACTTGGAGCATAATACTTACTATGTACCTGCCAGCTAAGGTGCTTAGATGCAGGTGGTTACTGATGACATAGCTGCATCTCAGCTTGTCTCAAGAACTCAGACTTCCCCTATTCCCAGTGTGTTGGGGCTGCTGCAATTTGCAGCTCCATTAGCGTGCTGTGGCAGAAGGCAGAGTTTGGAACCCTTTGTGCCTTTGCTAGCTGTCACCATTGGTTTCACATGTCCCTTGAGTCACTGAGCACCACTTGTTTTGCATGGGCTTGAGCCCCTTATCCCCGTCTCTAACAATGTTTCCTGCTTTCACAGGGGCAGAGACAAATTCAGGACAGCTTTTGTAACACCATCACTGTATATGGGTTCTGTCAGCAAGTGTGATCAATCCAGGACTTGACTAAGTAGTATAGTTTTATTGTAATATTTCAGAAAATACTCATTATTGGCTCCCTCATATTTTCCATTCACTGACCCCCCTTTCACATCTCTTTAGCCTTTGCCCAGATTTCACCTCAAACCACAGGCAGTTACTTTTCTATTTTTTCCTGGGAGGTGAAGGGTTAAAACAACAAATATATTGGTTCCTGTTTTTCCTCTCTGCAGCTCTGGGCTCCAGCTGGGTGCAGGCATGGGATAGTAACAAGTCCATGGGAAAGGCTCATCTTCTCACAGCCCTTGCAGCAGCACTCCAAACTCAGGGTGAACTTCTCAGAGAACACTGGTGGAGCTAAAGCCCTCCATGATGCTGGCAGGAACCTTTAGCAGGCAGTAAAGGGATGGGATGGTAATGCTGGTGTGAAACCAAGCTGGGCTCAAGGTATCTATGAAGGACAGTGTGTTTAGTTCTCAGCTGAGTTAAAAATATTCTAACCTAAGCTGTTCTATGTTTCTATATGTAATTATATATTGCTGTGGCCATTAGCAGTTGGCTACTTCCACACCACGTGTCTCCAGCTGGTAAGTTCTACACCTGGAAGAAAAATGCAGTCCTGGTGTAGGAGACAAATGTGGGGCCACAAGATCAGCTCAGTGGGGTGTTCTGGTGTCCAAATACATAACAATAACTTAGTTTTGCTTTTGACCTTTCACAGCAGGTGCTCCGTTTCCACAAACCATAGACCCTGGGGCCAGGTGGGTGATTTTTGCCCCCACTTACCTCTCAGATCTGGCTCAAATGCCTTTAAAAAGTATAGTTGAGAGGACTTTGGTGTGCAAAGGGTGAGGGGTAGAAGGAAAACCAACCTCTCTTAGGGTGCTTTGGCCCTGCTGGCACTGAAGGCATGAGAAGTGGTGATGCTAGAGCTGCTAACTTTCTATGTACAGCAAAGAGGCAGCCACCTCTCAGCACACTTCTTGCTGCCCAGCTGAGGTACAGGTAATCCACAGTCCTGCACTCCTGGTGCTGGGCAGCCATTCCCAGTCTCCTCCCATGTGGGCAGTAGGTGCTTATATTTAGTCCTGCTAAATGCTTTCTGTTCCTCAATGATCACTGGTGGCAGAGGGACAGGTTTGCTTGGATTGTGGTCCCAGCCTGGAGAATAGTAAGAGCTAAGGACAGAGAGGGACAGACTCACCCCTGCATCAAGACTGGCATGATGTAGGCAGGCTGGGTGGTCTCAGATGAGTGAAATGCCATTTTCACCTTCCCTTGGCTCTGCTCAGCTCATGGAGAGTTTCCGTGGCCCAGTTGCCACTGCTGTTTAGCTGTAATAACCTGATTGTTGTAACTCACATTGTTGAAGCTCAGTTCCTAACCTGGCATTAGTAGGGAACACTGGTTCTCAGGAAGAACCTTCTTTATGTTGTGCATGATTTCTCATGGTTTATCTTCTGGGGATGCAGCAGAAGGGAACAATCAAGTGATGGTGAAGTTGTTGCAGGGGCACTTCGCCAGCATGGCACAGGTGTGTTGGCAGCTGCTTGAACTTACACAGTAATGCAGCTATACTGGTGTTTTTTTTGGGGGGGAGTGGTTTGGTGTTTTTTGTGTGTTTGTGGTTTTTTTTTTTGTTTGGGTTTTTTTTTGTTTGGATTTTTTTTTTGGTTTTTTTTGCTAAGAGATGCCAAAGTCCTCAGGACAGCAACTGGAGTGGGCATTACTGGATGCCTGGCATGTCAGCTTAAGGTGTGTGGAAGTGCTGGGAAGCCAAAACCAACAAACTGCCCCAAACTGTGCCTGATGCTACTAAGCACTGCATCCCTTGCTTCCCTTTGATTAAACGTGAGATTTATTTGTTTTAATGCAATTTTTGTGGAAAAAAAAACCAAAACAAAATAAAATGAGGAGAAAAAAGGAGCTATGAGATAGTCTGTACTTCCTCTGCCCCTAGCCAAGCAGTAGAGAACAGTGGGAAACAGTTAGTGAAGGTGTCAGATTTTCTCTAAGGGCAGCCACGTGGCTCTTGTGCCAAACACTATTTGACATTTAATTTAAGGCCCATGTAAAGTAACAGCCAGAGCAGGCAGAGTGTTCCAGTTGACAGACT
Organism: Heliornis fulica; assembly: GCA_013399135.1. NCBI lineage: Eukaryota > Metazoa > Chordata > Aves > Gruiformes > Heliornithidae > Heliornis > Heliornis fulica. The sequence goes on from VXBZ01004246.1 coordinate 153,827, forward strand.
GGCTCTATTTGCTTTAATTTCCTTAGCTTGATGGCCAAGTTTATCTTCTAGCAAAAAAACCCCTAAAATATAGAAATACTCGGGGTATTTTTGTGTGTGTTAGCCTGTCGTGAAATGAGAGCACTGTGTTCAGACCCCGTTTTGGGTGTCGGGTGACCTTCATTAGGGAGCATAATGTGAATGAGCTGTGTGTCAGCACCAGAGGAGCCAAAGAAAGTTGTGCCCCTCTGTTTAAACAATGTCCCAGTGAAACACTGGATTCCCAAACTGAGCTGTTCAGCAGGTGTAAAGATGGAGAGAGAGGGTCTGTGTGTGTGGGTTCACAGACAGGAGAGGTGGTGGGGAGGGAGGAGGGCTTTCTCCTTGCTTAAATGGAGGTGTCACAACCACTCAGTGGAGAAGGGTGTAAGGATGCTGTCATGTTGTATGTGTGCAGAGGAACAGACTGGTCTGGGTTGGAAGGGACCCCAGGGGTCATTGAGTTCTAACCCCTCTGCCACAGGCAGGGCCACCAACTTCCAGGTCTGGATCTAGACAAGGTTACCCAGGGTCCCATCCAACCTGGCCTTGAACACCTCCAGGGCTAGGAACCATTCACAACACCTTTTGTGCTCTGTGTGGTTTGTGTTAGAAGCCCGTGGATAGGAAAGGAAAAAGCAGGGTGGCAATGGGAAGATTGCAAAGGGTTTATTTGCATTGTAGTTGTGCTTTGCTTGCCTGCTGGCACTGGAACATGGATCTAATGTCTAAGCTAAGGAGCTCAGTAGGCAATAAAGCCTACCTGGGTATATGGAGACTGGTGGGAGTTTCTGGGTGAGCCCTGTGTGGAGAGGAGAGCAGTGTGGAAGCTGGGCTGACTGTGTAGCTAATACTGACAAAGGGGAAGTGTTTAAAGGTGGTTGTAGAAATGAGTCAGGAAATGTGTTTTTTATTATTATTATTCTTTTCCTCTAAAGAAAAAAAATGTTTTTGACCATCAGAGAGAAGCAGGGTACCTCCAAGGGTGAAAGTTTGGTGATGAAGATGTGGAAGGGTTATGCTAGCTGCATAGGTAAGGAGTATCAGGGGAGGGAGGTCTATGAAGCAAGTGGTTTGCTGCAGTGAAGACTAAAGGCAGCTGCAGAATGTGGAAGTGGTGGGAGGAGGAGGGCTCCCCAGGCAGTGGGACAGAGACAGCAGCCTGGAGGCGGTGTTGGCTGGGTGGAGGAGGACTTGGCTGCTTTTCCAAGGTCATTAGGAAGTCTAGACTTTCCCATAAAAGTGTCCCATTTGCTGAAGAAATCCTTGGGCTACCAATGCCCTAAGGGCTTCACGGAGAAAGTCAAGGCATCCGGAACAGCCAGGTACCTTCCCCCAAGTTTTTCTGTGTATATGGACCTCAGAAGGCAACTTTGGGGCAGCCTGGCAGGAATGATTTCCATGGAGCATGTAGCTGCCCCACCAGAAGGCAGCTCTGGTGCTGGCCCACCTGGTGTTTGGGGCAGTGTTGCTCCAGACTGGCTGGGTTTTGCTCCTCATCAGGTTCCTCGCCCAAGCAGACAGCTCAGAGGAGCCAAAACCAACTGCATTCCTCTTAAAAAGCCAGAAAGCAAATAACTGCTTCTGTGTGCCGATGGAGGCACTTGAGGAACTCGACTCATGCAGCTGTTCCTGAAACTCAGAAAGGAGATTTCCAACTCTGTGACAAACCTTGCCTTGGTGCCTGGTGACTTGGGGGTTATTTGCTCAGTTGGTTGGTGCCACCAATACCAGCTATCCCATTAGTATCTCTGTCTAACATAACTCACCTGAAGAGAGCTTCTCTCTATAGCAGCATTCAGAGTAAATCACAGGTCCAAACCCTTCTCGGATCACAGAGTATGCTTTTGTTCCTGTTAATGGGGCTTGCCAATTTATGCTGCAACTTACCTTGGAAGGGGAAACCAGCATGAGTTGCTAAAGGCAGGGAAAAAATGAGTGCAGCTTTCTAATTGAGTCAGGAAAAAAAAATAGAAAGGTTGAGAAATGCTTTTCTTGAATGAGGGCTTGAATGCCTGGGAGACTGGCAATTGTTGGGCTTGCAAAAAATTGGGATCTAGCTTAAAATATCCATGTCTTAGACCAAAAAGATTGGTGTGGTGGACTCAATTCTGCAAGTCCTGCGCTGGGATAAAGTATCCATGGGTAAGAAATGAGCACTGGGGATGGACAATGGTACCCACCCCAATAGGGAACAATGCTGGGGGCTGCGGTGGTGGGTAAAGAGTGTGGTTAGGCTTCTGCCCAAGGAGGAGTTTGCTGAATGTGAGAATCCTCCTGGCATCTGCACAGATTTAGATGGTGTTTATCCAAGCCTGGAGGACTTTGTAATCTAACTAGGACCAGCATTATGGTTTGGACAACCATAATGAAGTTGAAGATGGCAGCATCTTGGGAAGATGTGACTAGCCCAGGACCATAGCGAAAAGGTTTCTGTGTGTGTTTACCATATACTTTTTGCAGCATGGTTTGTTTTTCATAATCTGAAGGTTAGCTGGATGGCTCAGTAAAGAGAAGAATGTGTGCTAAGAATTGAGCACCACAGTGTGGGAAGGAATCTTGAATAGCACTGGGGGACCTTCAAAATGTTTTATTTTTTCTTTACTTTTATCAATCCAGTTTCGTTTTGTGTGTTCTGTGTGCAGAGGGACAACTCGTAGCTAAGTTTGTCACAGCAGAGGAACTGGAACAACTCAGAGTACACTGATGTGTATCCTGGAACCAGGAAACTCCTCATTAAGTTATCTGCAGCTTGTTTTCAAGGAAACAAGGAAGGGCTTGAGCTCTGATTGAGGTAAAGTCCTCTAAGTGTCTCATCTTGTGCTATTGACTGTGACATGGTACCAGGTTTCATGAGATGCTGGTTTGCCTCCTGGGTCTGTTGAAAAGCTGCTGTGTCAGACTTGGGATCTTTATTGCTCAGATGGGAAAGTTTATCTCGGTGGGAGTGAGAGATGAGGCTTAAAACACATGTGATAAGCTTTATCTTCCTATCCCAACCCTTCTCACCCATTGCCTTGATTAAATTTGTGAGAAGACATAATAAATAAACTGTACATTATTGACAGAGAAAAACCCCACCAATCAACCCAGGAGAGGAGGCATTGTGGTACAGAGAGATACAGGCATGTTTTACAATGAAACAAAGGGGCAGACTTTGGCTGAATATCAGGAAAAACATGCTGGGAGTAAAATAAATTTGGCTGTAGGACAGTTCCCAACAGCAGCAGCAGCAGCAGTCCCGTTACCCAGGCTAATTTTAAACACTCCTGTAGGCACCACTCCCATCTGGGCTTGGTTAGAGAAGGTTTCAGTCACATTAATATTTTGGAGATGTCACATTTTCTTTGGTCCAGAATTTTTCATGGAAAATATTTTGAACCAACAGATAATTTCTATTTCAGCCATTCTCCTTTAAAAAAAAAAAAAGAAAAATCAATTTGAAAAGGTGAGGACAAGGGAATTTTTCATCTGGTTTAGCACAGCTCCTCCTTTAAAGGAGTTTTGAATCATCTGTCTTCATCCAGAGATTTTTTTGTACTCAGTAACAGTATCAAGACTAGTTGGGAGAAGTGATTAAAAGGTGAAGACACTCTTCCTTCTAGTCTCTATCACAAACCTACATCTTCTGGTTTAATGAGTGAGTCTGCACAGACTGGCAGCATCAGATGCTCTTTGCCCCCATTGTCTGAACAGCCAGAAAGGGACAAGGAGTCAGGAGCAACATCTGGCTATTGACAAAGATACATCATGTCAGCCACAGCCTTGCTGCAAACTCTTCTTCTTCCTTCTGGTACAGTTCTCTTTCCTGCAGCCAAAGTGAAACCAGTATAAAAGCTCTTTTGCTTATTCACTGTGACTAAGCACTGAGCAGAAAAAGTGTGAGGGGTAGGGAAAAGATGGTGCAGATGACTCAAGCCCTCCTTAACTGCTTGCATGGGCAGCCTGAGGGCATGGCGGGCTGTTGGCTAGGAGGGCATGGTGCTCCTCACTGGGCTCTCGGGGTGCTGGATGGGTTTGTTTGCTCCCTGGCTTAGGTCTCTCATAACACAGCTTGTAGCACGTTTTGTGAAGTGAGAATGTGGTCTCTGTTCGCTTCAACACCACCTGTTAGCTCCACAAACAAGCCTGCCAATTAAATGCAGAAATCAAATCCCACAAGGAGCTTGCTTGCATGTGCTAGAAGATGTATGTAAGTAATAAACGGTACTATGAGGTATGCACTCAGCCCTATTTATGAATTACCATATGAGAGAGAGAGCATGGTCGGAATACTGAACAGGCTCCAGTAATGCATGGATTTATATGTTAGATCCATCTCCAACTCCCTGTTTCATCTTGGACAAAGAACTTAGCTTCTCTGGGCCTCAGCCCGTTTACTAGGGTGATAAAAGAAAATAAAATCTTTATCTGCTTTGTCTACTCTGATTCCTAGTGCTCTGAAACAGGAATTGCCCCAGCACATAATTGATTTTCTTGGGACTTTACCAAAGGCAATTAACCCAGGTATTGCTGTTGCATTTCAGCCTGTACTCTTGCAGAGAAGAGATTGTATAGAATCAAAAGCAACATTACTCTTTTGAATCCCCTTTTCTGTTTCATCACAGGTACTTCCTCTCACAAATAATGTGTACTGGATTAGCACCTCATACAAGAACTAAACTTTGGTTTCCATGGAAGTCAGGTACCTCTGTGCTCAAAGTCCCGGTATTACTCATCGAGAGAAGGGCAGCCAACACTGTACTTCGGCTGTAGCTGACAGGCAATTTATCTGGGACGAATCCCTTAGCAGTGGCCTTCAGCCTTTCCTGAAATCTTATCCCTTGCCTCTCCCTGCAAGCAAGGCCACTGGCTTCACGGAGTGGCTCGTTTCAGACAGATGCTGACAACTGGAGCTGAGTGCTGGTGAGGGAACGTGATGGCAAGCTGCAGCAAATGTATTAATTGCATTCAGGGGGGGAGGGTTGTGTGTTAGATTCTTTTTTTCCCCCTCTTTTTCTTTCTGTAAAAACCTTGTGTGTGAAGGGAGGCTTGCTGAGTTTCTCTTGTATGGTAATTAACTGACACAGCTTGGAGTCCTTGACTTCTGCCTTGTATCCCAGGAAGGTGCGTTATTAATCCAAAAGAGTTTGCTATCCTTCCTCTGTTCCCTGTTTTCTCTGCTCTTGCCTGGTCCTTCTATTTGCTTCAGCTTCCAAGGTCCATTAAGATCTTCTCTGTTGCCCATGCACAAACCTGACAGGCTCATGGGGAGATTCTAAAATGATGCTGGCTCAATTAGCAGGATATAATTTGCTCTTTGGTGAAACCCTGGGCTCCCCTGCCAGGCTAAGCACTCACTGCCATGGCACTTAGCACAAGGAGGAGCATTCCCATCACATCTTTCTCACTGGCAGGTCATGGAAAAAATGAACCTCAGTAACTGCAGTAAGAGATCATATTTTTATCTCAATTTTATTGTTCCTCATGGAATGAGGTTTAGAGACAACCAGAAAGCCCACTTCAGTTTTTCAATATGAACAAACTGGCTGGCAGTTGTAGTTTTTATTCTGGTCTAAGAATCACTCTAGTTCCACAACCCCCACCCCCTCCAGCCTCTCTTGCAGTTCTTCTGCTTGTAGGTCACAGACACATTTGCTATACAATCTCCTGTCTCCGTTGATCAAATGCTTTTCTGAATGATTTGCTGTTTGCTGCTGTTGATAACCCCCTGAGTACTCAGTGTTGCTTCCCTCCCTCACCTTACACATATTTTAGATGCATTGAAATATCTGAAGCAATACCAATATCAGATCATATACATCCACAGTGACTATTCCCCGTTCAGCTGCACAGACAAAACATTTCACATGCTCACCAAAAGCAGAGAGATGAGTCAAACCTCTAGTGAAAGTGATCTTCAGAATGGGGGGAGGGAAGGAAACTTAAGATGTATTTTGTAGTGTTTTTTTTTTTTTCCTCAGTGTTCAGCAGCTTTGGACAATAGTTGTTCCCGTGAGATCTTTTGGAAGTTAGAGGGATGAGTTTATATGCTTTGATGGAGGAACTTCTCACACTAGAGGATGTCTTCTCCTAGAAAGAATATGTGGAAAAGCCTGGTGGCATCTGCCCCTGCTGAGGCAGGAAGGAAATCTGGGCAGAGCTGCCATGAGAATAACCCCAGAGCTCGGTCTGGCTGTATTGGCTCTCTCTTGTGGTGGGAAAAACCTGCCCTTAACTCCAGTCTTGAGGAATGTGCCCTTTTTTTGATTTTAGTTTTTGTTGCTTCCCTTTCCCAAGAGGTTTCCCCGGGTTTATGAATGACTGCAATTCCCTTCAGCGTGACAGCTGCAGCTTCACCTCTTCTCGTGTGAACCTGGAGTCAGGTCAGGCTGAAATGCTGAATCTTTCCTTTCTCTTTCCCGTGGCTCTCTGGCCCCCTCCTTCCTTCCCCATATCAACTGGCTGTATTGCCATAACTCGAGGATTAGCTTTCCCCTGCAGGACTGAGCTGAAATGCAAGTGCTTTACTGAGCAAAACAAATCTCTTCAATATTAGCAAGGCAAAGCAAAATGCTTCAGCACATGTGTTTTTTGTTAGCTGCCTTCTCCCCTAGCCTCATGTTTGGTCCCAGTGTCAAATTCCCTCTTAAGTATGCTTAGGAGGTCACAGAAAGCAGGTGAATAGTCATACAATAAAAATCACATCACACCTCTTAAAAAAAATTACAAAAAATACATCCTCTCTTTTCCCCTTACACACAGTAGAGGCAAAGACTTGATTATACACTCAGTGGGAACCAACTAAAAATGAGTTTTCCTAGTAGGTTTGAGCACAGTGATGTAGTCAACAGATCAGGCTTTTGCAAATGAACTCAGAGAGTTATAGGGTGCACAAAGTTAAGCAGGTAAATATAGGTCAGACTCTCAGCCGGTGCAAATTGTCTTCTCTGGACTGAAGCCACATGCAGCAGGGTCTGGCTTCCAAGCACATGTTCTCATGCCAGCTGGGTACTTTTGGGGAGTGTATATTGAGTAAGAAGCTGAGAAGATGGCAAAGGTATATATGCAAAACACACCTCTGAGTGTTTAGTGCAGGTGTGTGCAATAAACCTTGGATGGGTTTTTTGAAACCATGACTCAGTTCCTTTAGGAACATCAGATACTGGGTTTCTGTTATGTTAGCTAGGAGAGGAGAGCCAAGTGCCCCAGACACCCCCAGCGCTTCTTAGCTGGTGGAAATACATGTGAATCTGTCCAATTGATTTGACCTTAACAAAAGGAATTCTAATAAAACCTTGAGGTCCTGGTCTCGTGCATTAATTTTACAAGTCATTGCAGCCAAGGCAATACCTGTGTGTTGGCAGAAATGTGAACTAGTTAAGGAGAGCTAGCTCAAGCACTAATTTTCTCACAATGTGAGAATTTTGTCCTTTTATTTTTTTCTTTTTTCTTTTTTTCTTTTTTGTGGATACAGTCTGTCCAGCAAAATTGTCATTCTGGAAGATATCTCCAGGTAGTGTTCTGAACCATTTATGAGTTTAGTCTCTCAACGGGCCCAATAGTGTTGCCTGAAGAATATGAATTCATTTTAGAGCCTAGACACTTGCAACACCCCATAGTGACCCACAGTGAGTTGCATCAGGGGTCTCAGAGCTGGGTGGGTGGTCTCAGTTCAGAGGCCAGTCCTGTAAGACTGGCTGCAGCCACAACATCCTCACCTCCCAACATCCATCTACCCTAATTACAGTGCTCTCTAGATGATCTTTAGATTATGCTGTTATGTGGTTTTAGGGTTTCATTTTTAAAACAAAAGTACCCAGGAGGTCAGATGGATTGCATGGAGTCCCAGCAACAGCAGAATAGGATTCTTAAAAGGTGTTTAAAAAGTGAAATTACAAGGGAGATTTGAATGATATGGGAAAATTTAAAAAAAAATAATGTTTAATCAGAAACTATCTGAAGTGGTGTTTGTGATACAAGTACACAGATTATGGTGGTCCAGTTGCCTGTCTCTTTCAAGTCCTGGTGCACAGAGGGAGGTCAGCATATCACGGAGTCACAGGGTGATCTGGTTTGGAGGGGACCCCAAGGATCATCAAGTTCCAACCCCCCCGCCACAGGCAGGGCCACCAACCTCCAGGCCTGCATCAAGACAAGGTTGCCCAGGGCTCCATCCAACCTGGCACTGAACACCTCCAGAGTTGGGACATCCACCACCTCTCTGGGTAACCACTTCCTCTGAGGTGTGCCCCAAACCAAAACCCTCCAGGACTATTGTGTTTTATCACTGTCATCATCTGTGTGGGCTCTATACAAGAACCATAACTACACAGACACAGCAAGGGGTGGAAGGACTGACTGTCAACCTGCAGTCCAAGTGCCTTTTGCTTGTTCACTGGTGCCACACAACTGGTGACACTCAGCAACTAAGAAATCTCTCTCCTTATAACCATACACGTGTTCAATCTCTGCTACACATGAACAGACAACAGAAGAGAGTAAGAAGCTTCCTGAAGATGAACTAAGCCTTCATTTTCCACCTCTGGGTTCAATGCACATTGGTTTTGCATGGCCTGATTTTAATGACCAAGAGCTGTGTAATGGCTAACGATGGAGTAAGGGGGGTGGGGGGTGGGAGGAAAAGAGAAACATTGAGGAAACCTGTTTGTATTCAACTCTTTGCTTGGGGCATTTACTTCTCTCTACTGGGCACAACTAAAGCTGAACAGCCTTAATGTGAAAAGGATTTTAAAGGAAGATTATAGTACACCAGGGCCAAGACCTGTCTCTTCTTTTACTGACTGGTGTGTTTGACTCATATTTGAGGTACCTTTCAGAAAGGAAACTGTCACGGTGCGTGCAGGTGTGTAAGCTCTGAACCTTTACATAAACCAGTGAATTTATCTGAGTTGAGATTTGATCTCAGAAATACCTTTGGGCTGCAAAACCAATTCTCCTTGTTATTCTAAGATGGCTTTTCCCACCAGTGAGCATTCTGGGGTTTATCATTTAGATGATTTTTTTTTCTTTCTTCTCACAGTCCTGCACTTTGCTCCCAAGTCTTTGCTGCTTTCTTATTTCCAGGTTTTGCTGATGGAAAATAGAGGAAGATCAATTGAAACAATTGCAGCAGAGTAGCTTTTCAACCTCTAACATCCACGGGTGCTTGCTGGCATATGGTGAGTCTTAAATAACATGTTTATAACATGCTCTGATGTGTGATGCTTGAATGAATTCAAGTGTAGTTCAGAAGTGTACAGCCCCACACCTTATTTCGTAAACACAGCTTTAAAAACATTCAGTAAATTCAAAGTCAGTCACCATGTTCTTGGGATAAAGTGTTTTAAGGTGTAGCCATGCAATTCTACTAATTAAAAAGTTAGGAGAAAGAAAGGTCACAATAACTCAGCCTTTATCTCTTGGATATCCTTTTGGCTATGAAAAAAAGAAACAATCAGAACTCTTTGTGCAAAAAGTTTGACCTTTTAATTATTTTTTTCCCTTGCATTTGGTCATAAAATGCATGTAATTACTTCCAGGGGCTCTTGGTGATCACGATGATAGTGTTTCAAAGCAATTAATTTGGAGCTTTGATCTCATAAATAGTAAACAGCAGTTACTGTAACACTTGCTAAGCAGGGAGTGAAGCAGCCCCAGACCGCTGGATGCTTTCAGGGTACTCAGCTGAGCTTGGAAGAGAGAGAGAGACGCCTTTTAAAGAATATTTTACAGGTAAAAATAGAAGGGCAACTGAGAAGGATGAGTCAGAAAAGCTCACGTCATTGTGAGAAATTTGAGATTGCCAATAACATCAACTTGTTGAAACAAATCAATAATCCATAGGCATCTGTTTGAGAATGTAGCAAATGACTGACTATAATCTCACAAGGGAAATCACCTCCAAACACTAATGTGTAGAAGACGTTTTTTTAAAAAGTTGTCATTGCAGTTTCTTACTAGTGGTGGAAGTTTGCAACGTGCCTAGGAGTGCAGTGGCAATATTCTTACAAAGAAACATAATCAAATGTATTATTACATTAAATGTGCTTGTATTTTCTGAGTCTCTAATTTTCTATTTCAATAGGTAGAGTGCAGAGATTTGTGTAATATTATGTAGTGTGTGTTACACATGAGGTCATAGTGCAACACCCTTTGCATTCACCTTCTAAGGTCTGAGAGGATGAAGCAGAGCTCAGTTGCTTGCTGTAACAAGAAGTTAAAAAATAAAAAGAAACAAATGAACAATAAAACCCCCCAAAACCCAAACTCCCTAAGCCAAAGTAATACATTCCCTACACACTGGGAGTAAAAATGTGTCCTGCCCCTTCCAGACAGCCTCAGGAGGAGATCTGGGGAAGACCAGCTAAGTTGTGATCTTAGGCTAAGACCTGCTCCAGGTCAGGTTCTCTGAGGGCATGGGACAGGTGGGTCCTGTCTCCTTGCAGCCTTCCAGTACTTAAAGGGAGCGTATGGACAGGAGGGGAATTGGATTTTCACAAGGGTAGAAAGTGGTAGAACAAGGGGGATGGTTTGAAGCTGGAGGAGGGCAGGATTAGATTGGATATTGGGGGAGGCTCTTCATGGAAAGAGTGGTGAGGTGCTGGAATGGGCTGCCCAGAGAGGTGGTGGATGCCCCAACCCTGGAGGTGTTCAAGGCCAGGTTGGATGGGGCCCTGGGCAACCTTGTCTCAATGCAGGCCTGGAGGTTGGTGGCCCTGGCTGTGGTAGGGGGCGTGGAACTCAATGATCCTTGGGGTCCCTTCCAACTCAGACAAGTCTGTGAGTCTGTGACAGCCACCAGTTGTGGGGGCAGTCTTCACACTTAACTGTAACTTTGTTCTGGAGCAGGAGGCTGGATACTGAAGAGGTGATTCCTTGGTGATTCCTTTGATCTGCTTGGGAATAGACACACAGGATACATGTAGTTTACTACTTCAGCAGGAGCTTGGCAGCAGCAATTAAGCAGAGAGTGTTCTGGGGAAGAGAGGTTGGGGATGATGAAAGAAAGATTTACCCACTAAGCTATTGAGGATGAGGCTGCTGAGAGATACAGTACTGCTTCTCTCCAGCACAACTACTAGGTTTTGATACGCTACTGCCTCTTTTTATAATTAGATTTTGGGTTTGTACATTTCTCTTTCAAGATCACGCGCCATTTGCTTGTCTTTGTGTCCTGACTCCAGCTTGAGAACTTGGTGAGTGAGGTTAGGTTTGGAGAAGGACCTGCTATGATGATAAATAAGGTACAACCAAAGCCATGGGCCCCAGATAATGGATGTTTCATTTCGCAGGATGCACCGGTTTGAGGGTTTTAATTCCTAACTAGTTAAAGATCCGTCTTGTGAAAAATGACTTCCCATTTCCAACCTATAATGAAAGTAAAATAGTGGAAAGACAGATGAGTTAGTGCTGCTAGTAATCTGTTATGTAGCTGGGTGAGAAATAAAACCATTTGTCTCTCCCCCTTGACTGAATTTTCTTACACAAAATAACTGTGTAATTGTCTTAAACCCTGAATAGAGAGCACAGTCTGGAGGAGAGAGATTCTTATGTTTCAGCTGGCTCACAGCTGTTCGTTCAGGGAGAACAAGGTTGTGTGTGTGAAGAGAATTCACTGGGAATCCATTTCTCAGAGCCATGACCCTTTTCTTGTTTGTCAGATGCACAGATTATCTGGAATACATTTTCTTGCTGAGTACTGTGTGAGATTCTGGCAGAATAGCTGCCTTTGAGCCCAAAAGGGCTCCGTAGCTGGCTGAAGCTTGAGTGGACACTGTGAGATTGAGCGCTTCAGGGACAACGAGAGGAGCTCGGAGAAGCTGTGGAGTTCAGATCTTCACCCCAGATGTGACAGTGTTTGGGCAGATGTGTGCAGGAATCAATGCTGTAAAATAACCTAAGCCCTTCTGGAAATAAATAAATTCAGTTATAGTTGACCAAAGAAGTTTCAATTTTGGAGGATATTAAAAAATTTGTATTATTAAAATATTAACTGGCTTTTAAAAATTGATTAAAAATGCAATGGGATTTTATGGAAGCAAGACTGATTTTGCTGAGTTTACTGGAGCTACATATATATTTTTTGTTCACTCTTTAAATTACAGTTTGAAGTGCTAACTCTGAATGTAGATTCAAAACCTTTTTATCATAGTATTACACAGGCTTGATTTTAGAACTACAGGTTTCCCATTAACGTGAAAGACTGATATCTCTTTTGATGGTGCTGTAACCTGGTGGAGCTTGGATCAGGAGTGAGAAAAGACATCAGGAAACATCAAGAAGTCAGTATTTTGGCACATGGCTTGAATGTTGCCTTCTGGGGTAGTATCTTTGTAAATTTTTTTCCTAAAAAATAAAATAAAATGGAATTAGTTCTATTTTTAAAAAGTCTGTTTGTTTTTCCAGTATGTGGCATGTGAAATTCAGGTACCTGAATTCCTTGTGGAGTCTCCTTCTCTGGAGATATTCAAAATCCATCTGGACACTGACCTGTGCGACCTGCTCTAGGGAACCAGCTTTGGCAGGGGAGTTGGACTTGATGATCTCTGGAGGTCCCTTCCAACCCCTACAGTTCTGTGATCCTGTCCAGGGGCTGGCAGTGCTATCTTTTCTTCAATTGAGGCTTTCAAAACAATCAGCAGTTTATTGTCTTGAGGAAGATTTTTCCTCTTTTGAGAGCAAAACCAGTTTGAATTGTAATGGTGATAATAATCTTTTTAACACTTCAAAGTTGTCATGTGCTCTCTGCTCAGTGCAAACTTCTGTAATTAAATGAGTCCCCTGTTGAGAAGTGACTGAGCAAAGGCTGCCTATTTCTGTCCCAGCAGTGTGGAAAGTGCAGTCCTTTCCCAGAAATCAGCAAACAATTCACAAGAAAAGCACAATGCCTTCATCAAACACTCTGAGGAAACAATCAGGGAGGAAGTTTTGATTTTATATAAATCTGAGACAGGGTGGAAGAGAGGGAGGCAAGCCAGGAACCAATGCACTGTCAGAAAAACCCCAGTGGGTGTGAAGGGGATCTGTGCACCTTCTGCTGCAGGAGTGAGTTGGCATCCTGCTCTGAGCAGTGAGATAACACAAACCTGGGACAGAGTGCAGCAGGGACCAGGGTTGTGTTGAGGGGTGCTTTGGAAGCATCTTACTGACATTGTGGTATTGCTTTGGGGAGAAGTGTTACAGTTGTTTACATTTTTTATGTGTGGATTTATTCCTGTTCTACATCTTCATGTGTGGGACTGTTAAGACTTGTCTATGGCTTAACCATGTGAGACCAAGGTTGTACCTTGAGTATGACACAGCAGGGCAGAAGTTCACCCTATATTTTACCTGCTGTGTGGATTAAGTTCCCCCTCCAGTAAGAAATCATGAAAGGATTTTAGCCAAACGTTATGTATGGAGGTGCTTCTGTGCTTGGGATCCTTGCCTCCAGACTGCTTCCAACCCCAGTGTAGGTATCACAGAATCCCTGGGTTGGAAAAGACCACTGAGATTGTGAAGTCCAACCATACCTGTCCTCTCTTAAACCATATTCCTAAACACCTCATCTACCAGTCTTTTAAGTACATCCAGGGATGGTGTCTCAACCACCTCCCTGAGCAGCCTATTCCACAACCCAACAACTCTTTTTATGAACACCTTGCCAGCTCAGGTACAACCTGTTTCTTTTGCCAGACCTCTCCTACTGCCTCTGCGCTCCTCCATGCACATACAAGATGCAGAGTAGATGGCTGGTTGAATAGGTAGGAAATGAAAGTTACAAATGGTCTGGAGCATTGAGCATATTAAAAAAGCTAATGATAGATAATTAGCATGAGAATGTCAGTAAATATTGTCTGTGTGCTTTTGATTAGCTACCCTGAAACATATTCATAATGGCAACAAATTGGCTATTTCAGTCAACCCAGTGCCTTTCATCAGATTTGAACTATATTAAAACAACATTATTTTAACATGTTTTTAAAGCACCTTTTCCTAATGTGATCCAGGAGGCTGTGCAAAAACAACTTGGAATAATCTTAAAACCCATACAGGGCCAAGTTGGAGAAAAGGAGCCAACACCTTTGGGCAAAGAAAAACAGAATATCTGAGGAGAAGAGCCAGAAAGAAGGGAGGGAAGAGATGTTCATGGAAAAAAACTACCTCTGAAGAAACAGGCTGTCCAGAAATCCAGTTGGGGTTATTTTTTTTAAATTTTATTTTCTTGAGAAATCTCCATGTAAAACCAATGCATTTTTTAATATATTGATTCCATTTTCTCACTGAAAGAATACTACAGGTTTTGAGGTAACACCGAGAGACAACAAGCTATTGTCTTGAGCTTCCTCAAGTAACAACCTTGTTTATTCTATGAATTGAATACAAGATTAGGGAGTTTGGCTTAAATACAGTATAGTACAACAACTATGTTCATCCCAAACTGGTTAATTCATGAGTTAAGGAGGACTTGAATGGGCCCAGCATCCTAAGAGTGACCTTTCTTGGTTGGCTTGCTGTACTGTGGAACAGTAAGTAAATGCTTGGCACAGTGGGAGGGGCAGGGGAGATGGGATTTCTCTTTATTCCTTTTTAGCTTGATGCCAATACCCTCAAGAAGGGACAGTCTGGATTTTCTTGCAATTCCCTCTCTCACTCTAAACTGTTGAAGATCAACTCAAAAGTTTTAGACCTTGAAGGTCAAATTTTATGGCCTTCATATTCACTCAAGGCCAGACCTGAGAAATTTTTCAGTCAAGATTCTTGTTGTTACTTCAAGTCTACATCTTCTATTTGTTATCTGTCATGTAGACCAGGCACCAGTGACCCACACAGTGGATAGAGGTTCATTTATTTTAATATCCTCAGAACTCTGCATAAAAATGAGATTTAAATATCTTTATAAAGTAGCCAAAAGCAGGCCTCTGAATTTCTGAACTTAATGCCTTTGCTCCTTTGTTTCTCCCAGTCCATGGGGAAATGTGGTCATTTGAGGACACCTCTGGAGGAAAGGTAAAGTAAAGCATAGCTGAAGAAAGTGTCTTATAAGAAAAATGGTAACTGAAGTTTGTGGCAATCCTGTTCTAAGCAAACTGACATCTAAAAGACTGACAGCAGCAAAGATAAATATAGTAGTAGTGTAATGGTGGAGCTGAGGAGAGTAGAAACATATTCTACTGAGAGAATCCATGACAACGTGAACCATGCCGGTGGAGAAGTCCCAGGGTTTGCACTGTTGGATTCAAAGACCCTGAAGGAGCCTTGAGGCAAGTTCTGAGGCACAGGCTTCTCCTTCCTTGAAGTCTGTTCCCACTGGGCTCTAGTCCTCCCTGAAGATTTTCAGATCTGGTAATATAGGATAAGAACCTCATTATTAAGTTGGTTTGTTCCTCTTTTTATGCTTCTTCACTGTCTATGTATGTTTGAGGTTCAAGGCCACAAGGACCACATCTGGTCCTCTCCCCTGTTTGCATTTTTCTCTCTACATCTAGACACACTAAAGCAAACTATATGTTTGAGAACAAAACTTCTCTCTCAGAGAAGTTTTATGATGCATTCTTGTATAATACCCCAAAGCAGAGAAAAATATTTATGAAAGCATTAACCAAGCTGTAGGTGTGTATATGTGTGCTGCCATGCATGTGTGTGAACTCTCCCTGCAGGATAAAAAGCTTTTGTGATGGCTTAAGAAAATGTTGAGCTACCAAGGGGACTGGATAGCAGCAGTTTTCTGAAGAGCTGTGTGTGTTTTTCCAGACAGTATTCAGAAATAACCTCTAACTGCCAAGGCAAGAAATAAATAAAAATGCAGCAAAATTTCTCTGATGGGGATTGTTTGGCGTCTGCGTGGGCCTGGGTGATGTGACTAGGCTGGGTTGCCTTCAGGACCTCCACATTAAGAAAGTGTCTCAAGAGCAATGTCCTGCAAATCTTTTTTAGAGTGCTGGCTTCAGAGACTGCTAGGTACTGCAATTAGATAATGTTTGTAGAATAAAGGGGGGGGAAATGGTCACGTTGCAGCTGCCCTGTGTCTCAAAGCTTGTTTGGAAATGCTTTTAATTAGTCTATCTATCATGCCATTCATTTAGATTAAGAATGGCTAGTGCTCTGTGTTGCCCAGAAGCAATAATCTCAGCAAGACCATGTTCTCTTCGCAGCTTCATTAACCTCTACAATAAAGAGTCAATGCTTTATGGTACGAATGTTCGTGGAGTGAATGTTTTGTGGCTCTTTGGGTGGGGCATCTGTCTTTTGAGGTATCTGTGGGTGAATGCTAGATAGTTATTTCCTAAAGAGATCAGTGAAAAAAACCTTCTCTTTTTCAGGGGTCTGCAGATATTGCTAGTTGGCCCTAGCTGATCTTCTGTATGTCCTTTCCCAGGACCCGCTTGTGGGCTCCTTCAACAGAGCTCAGTGTAATTGAAAGACACTGAAAATCATCAGTGTGTGCTTGGGATGTCTGTAACCTTTAGGATAGAAGTGAGAAGGTTGCAGTTATTTCCCCAGAAAATAAACGGTGTTTATCAACATGTTGCATCTTGCTGAATTTGGCACCCAACTGCTGTATGCCCCAGCTGGAGGAAAGAGCTGGGTGGAGAAACTTCATGGAAAGATCTCCTGGATAAGTTGCTTCTTTTATCTGAGAAGTGCTTTGAGGGTGGAGCAGAAAAGGATGGAATAACCCAACCACACAGGGACTTGGGCTTCTTATTGGTAAGGCTTGGCGGAGTGACCCACAAATAGGGAGCTGGCTTTGGGAACTGCATGCTTAGACGTTCCTTTCAGGGAGAGTAAGCTGATACGTAAGTCAACAGGTTCCAGATAGAAACCAAAACACAGCAACAGTTAATGTATTAATGGTGTTTGGAAAAAACATCTGTGACAAAAACCTGAAATGGTGTGGAGTGACCTAGAGACACAGCGTGTGGCACCAAGCGTTCTGGTTATCTGGGCTTGACAAGAACAGGAAGGGAGTTAGTTTATGAGGTTAGGGTAGAAGTGGAGTTGAGAGATGGAGTTCCTTTCCACACTGTGTCTTGGGTGTGAAGTAATCCCTCAAGCTTTTAAGGTAATTGTTTTGTAAATAAACCCACGATAGTCCTGTAAGTCTGCCCCATCTCTTGCTTTGCTAAGGCTCTACAGGAGAAGACTCCACAATGCTCTGACATGTAAAATATGCAATTGTTGATTGGGTGAGATTGATGAAGGCTGTAATGAGGTTACATGCATGTTAATAGACCTGTATTATCTTGTTAATATAGCAATGCTGCTTCTGTCAACAGTTGTTTTAAATTCAGGTTGTAGTAAACAAAAGTAGGAAGCACAAGTTATTCATGGTTTGGGCTGACACTGTTTGTCTTCAAGCCATTTAATAATGGTTGGAAATAACATTTTTAAGGAGAAATTGCAAGAGAAATTCCGGTTTCTGTGTGGGCAAAGCTCCTTTTTAAATCTGACCTCTGTCTTTTGTGTTCATTCAGGTATTCACAGGAGTTTCCATCAGGCCTGAAGCCTACAAAAAGAAATGGGCACCTAGCAAGTGAATTTTGGGATGGCATCGAGTTTTATTGGCACTATTCATCCCTTTTCAATTTCTTATATCCTTTCTAGAAATGCTTTAGGGGTAGATCCGATTCTTGAGAGGAACTAGTCCATGGAATAGCAATGAGTTGTTTTACATACAACTACTGGAAAATAAGCAGGACCTCTTCATTTAGCTGATGGAAGCAGAGATGACATCTTCTAAATTCTCTGGGCCTCTAGCCAAATTCATCCCAAAGATAATGGGTACCACAGGTAATTTAAGGAACAAAGAGCCTCTCCCTGCAGCTATGTGCAACTGCTGATGGTTACCTAATCCTGCAGCTGCACACAATTGCTGATGGTTTCATGATCCTATCTCCAGCTATCTCAACGTGGTCCACTTGCCTCTTTTACACTGCAAAATATATTTCTTGCTGTGTGCTATAGACTATCTTGTGGCTGGACACTGTCTTGCAAGCCATTTATCTCTCTTTGCTCTAGATCTAATTGAATTTGTCTTCATTTGATTCCCTTCTGGTTATACATTTTTTGGTGTACTGAGGAAATGCTCTTGAACAAGCAAGGGTAGTTGGTGAGTCTTAGTATTTCTGAGCATCGTTGTGAGAGAATCTGAAGTCATCCTTCCCTCCTGTTCTTTCTTCTTCTTGCTGTTGCAATATACTTTTATAACCAGTGAGATCATGCGTTCAGAGATGTTGTCTAGATGTAAGCTCATATCTATTAATACATCTGAACTATTTCACATAAGCTTTCGGCAGCAAACTAGGGTGTTACCATTCCTTCATGTGTGCTTTACCTATGGAATTTTCCAATGATGCAACAAAATATATTTCAGGCTGGATTTATATCTGGGCTGTCTGTCTCTTCTTTTAATCACCTTGCATTTTCCCTGGATACTCCAAGGTCTCAAACCATTCAGTTCACTTTGTCTTGTCTATTTTAAGGAAGATTTTACTGATCTTTAGTTACTGGTTCCCCTTTGTACTTCTCTCTTTAAACTCTGGATCACACTAAGTGGATCTGTGAAAGCAAAGAAATATTATTAGCTTGCCCAAGGTCATTAGCATCTGTGTTTAGATCATAGGAACTCTTGCTTGGAGTAATTTGCTCTAGTTATGAGACTATAACAATAATAATTACAATAACAATGTAATTTTCATCTGCAGATCTTGAAAGTCTTCTTAAATGTCTGTTAAATATTCACAACTAAATGGGAAGACAAAAGCCCAGGTAAGTGAAAGATAGAAGTCTCCAAAGAGAAGCAATCCCTGTCCCTGTCACCAAGGTAGTGATTGAGCTGCTTATTTTTTGACTTGGTAATTCCTTACAGAAATTAACTCGATGTTCTTGCTCAAACTTCTGGATCATAGACCCTCTTTCACTTTGTAAATTCATGTCTTAATGGTAAGAAGGAAATATGCACAGCCACAAAGAGGACCCATGAATTGCCAAATGATTTAAAGACTATGAAAGCTTGACAAAAAACTCTCATTGAAAGCAGAAGAAATTTGAAGAGCTGAGCCATGGAAGGTAAGGTCTGGCGCTCCAACTGGTTCTGGAATATTCTGGTTTATAATGCAAAGCAAAGGATCTGTTTGAGAACATACTTAAAGAAATATCTTGAGTTTATTCTTATGTGTGAAGGCAATGAGTGTGTATTTCACATGTTTGAACTTCCTTGGAATTAACAGCTGAGCAGAATATTCAATGAAGTGATGACCTGATGTCTACACTCAAGGTATCTACCTCTTGAGGTCTGTTATCCTGGGACAATGACAGTC
Organism: Heliornis fulica; assembly: GCA_013399135.1. Taxonomy (NCBI): domain Eukaryota; kingdom Metazoa; phylum Chordata; class Aves; order Gruiformes; family Heliornithidae; genus Heliornis; species Heliornis fulica. Next base: position 173,128 of record VXBZ01004246.1, read on the forward strand.
TATTTCATTTTTGGAGACTGTATAATATTATTTTCCTATTCTAGTTTTTAAATCTAGACCAAACTCACTCCATTCAGATGTTAAGAGATCTAGGAGGTGACTCCTCTGATTTAATTCTGTGAAAACAAATGAAATTCAGCTTCAGGGTTTAAATTTGTGCTTCCCCTGAGATTGGCTGGGGTTGTAGCCCCCACTAAAGTCTTGTGAGTCTTCAAGTTCTGGATTGCCAGAATTTGGCCAACAAACTCATTTATTTGCTGCTTAGAAACTAGCAGTTGTACAGATGGAAGTTTCCCTTTTAAACTCCTCAACCTCCTGACATTTCAGGGGGCATTAATGCTGTTGAATTTGGCCCTTTTTGGTACCACTCTTCAGCTGCTGCAAAGACCTATCTGTTATTCCTTAAGCTTGACTTGGTGAACCTTTTTGGTTGATGTTACTTCAGTGTGTCATAGTCTCAGAGATTTTGTTCAGATCCATGCTATCTGACTTGTCCCTGTGGATATAGACCTAAACTCTCAAGAAAAAATGAGTTCAGACCCAATGCTAGAGCTACTGAACATGCAATTAGTGCAACTATACTGTGTCACAGCCTAGATGAGCATAACTCTCCATGTTGATTTGGAGTTGAAAATATCCTAGCTTGGAAGAGCCCAACTGATAAATGACTTCATGTCAGAAAGAATTTCCATGTTGAGAGTATTTGTGTCTGATTAGTAAGAGCTGTTGTGTTTAGTCAACAACTATTTATATTTCTGTGTGAGGGAGATAAGTAATTTTACTTATTAGTAAGCAGATATATACAGATTTTAATCAGAAGGCTCAGAGGATTTATATTATGAATTTTACATGAAAGCACATTTCTGGCTGTGTCTGACACCCATTAGCCAAACTGGAAATGAATATTTCTGGGTTTGATGATACTTACAAAGAAGGAAATCAAGCTTGCCAGTGCCCTTCATTCAATGAAGTTGGCTTCTATTTTTCAGCAAAAGTCTGGAAGATTTTTTCAAATCTTGAGGGCTGAGGATTTTGGCTTTTCATCAGTTCATCCAGAGTACCCTTTTCCTGTAGGGAAAAAGCTTGTTATTTTCTTTTTATGGACATTTTCTTTGTAATATGTAAAAATATATACTGATAAGTTTCTGGCTGCATAGAACTCCATTAGCTTGTGCTTAAACTTCTGGAAACTCATTGGTGATTTATTGGCTCAGAAAGCACGATGCTGAAACATATACGTGGTTTAGTCGTCTGGCCAATTACAGAAGTTAGTCTGACTGAACACTGGAGGTATAAGTCTCAGTGGGACTTTGTAATCTACAGTCTGATTTGTTTTAATAAAAAAAAAAAAGTTTTGAAAATAAAAGTTGCTGGTATAGTAAATAACAATCTTTCAGAAATACTAAAGACAAAGACAGCGGGTTTGTAAGAATCAGCAATGGCTTCATCCATGCAATACAAACTTATAACTCTACAGCTCTTACCCAGCAATTTTTTATTGCTTCTTTCCTTTAGTCTCTCTTTTTATAATCCTTTCTGCCTTCTTGAATTAGAAGGATGAACTGTATCTGTCAGTCAAGAAAAAAGATACAGGGAAATGCAGGCTTTAGACTTAACAGCTTTTATGTTTTAGGTCTTTATGAATGGAATATTTTTGAGTTGTTGCTTGGTCAGATTAAATATTGAATTACAGACTTAGATTTGTATTATACCTCTACCAAATCACTATTGTCCTCAGTTTTATTCCCTCTTTTACAACATCTGCTGTTGTAAATCTGACAGCTTTGGGGTTTTACCTACTTGGGCTAGATTTTGGATAGCTAAATGTCAGGTCCTCTTTCAACTGGGTAGCTCGAGGAACTGCTGGCTCCAACTTCTCACCTATCTTTCATCATATTCTTCTGGAGACAAGATAAATAATAATAAACACTTCATATGGCCCTGTTTTGGCAGCCCCTGTGCAAAAGGGAGTATGACTGATATAGACAAATGAGAATAGTGGAAACATCCTCTTATAAGATTATAAACTCAAGCTGTTCAAAGAAATTGGTGTAAAATATATGTAGACATCTACATAGATATATTTATATAGATAGAGCTGGCTGTTGATGCCTGGCCTGATGTGCTTAGGAAGGAGTGTGTTGGCATGAATGCAAAATGCAGAAAAATCTTCTCTTGCTTGGCAAGTCCCAGTAGACCTTCACTGCAAGTCACTCCAGATTTCTTCAGTCATGGAAGTCAGCTATGGTTCAGCACAAGACTCCTGTGACCCCTCCTGCAGAGAAGGGTTAAGTTGGGGAAAAAGCACTGGTGTCTCTGCCAACACCATCTTCCTATCTGTGACAAATTAAATGCTTCGGCTCTGCCATGCTGAGCATCCATCCTGTTTGTGGAAGCTGGTAGTTTGCTACTCAGACACCAATGCAGTTATCTATATCCATTAACTACACTGCAGGGCAGAATGAATGGAGTAAATGGTGTTCAGGCTTTGCAAAGAACCAGTAGTGGAATCTTATTTTATCTAGGAAACACAATGTAATGCTTCCAATTCTTCTTGTCATGTTTAACCACTGTTGAATGTGGGTCTGTCTTACTGCCAGGAAAAGCAAGTTTCTGCTGCGCTGAAGGCTGATGCTGCGAGGGAGGGGTAAGGGAGCAGGGACAGCCACCCCATAATCCAATATAACAGAACAATGTCCTTGATGGGTATTATGGCAGCATTTTATTTTTTTACCATTATTAGTTATTTTTAAGTAAATCCTTTGCTGGTTGAGTAGCTAAGGCAGTTACCTGAAGACCTCTGTTTGCCCCTTCTGTAGCTATAAAGTGATGAACCACAGACTTCTGGCTTTTTTCACCCATCCAGTGTCTGCTAATGAACCTTCACTGTGTCTTTGAAGAATCCTTTTTAGTGGTGAGAGGAACAGCCAATGTGTTTGAGCAATCTGGTTTATGATGCTGTCCACAGTGAATTTCCTTTCTTTTATTTTTTTTTTTATTAACTTAATTTGAATTTCTTGAAATGGGAGTGCTCAGATGTTACTTCCTCTAAAGTTCTTCAATTGCTTTTGCAGGAATACATGTTTGCACTATGGAAAATGAGGATGCCAAAGGGAATGTCAAGTTGCGGAAGCTCTTCCCTCCTGACAGACCAATTTGACCATGAGCTAAATTGTTTTCACCTTTTTTTTTTTATTATTATTATTTCCCAGGGGAGTTAGATCCATATTACAGGGCCCTGGCCCCTGCAGGCAGGACATCTCCAGCCACATCATTGTTGGAAGCAGCTGGGAGACTGGTGAAAGCTATTGCACAAATAGCAGCTGCAAACAGGGGGAACAGCATTAAGGATGAATTTCTTCCTGAGCTGGATCTAGCATCCATCAGCTGAAGAAGCATTGAGAGAAACAGCTGGGCATGGATTTCTGAGGTGGCAGAAGTAAATGATAATGTGAGTACAAGGTAATGGGCAGAGGGTCATGATGGTTCTGCCAAATGGTAGTAAGAAATTGTAGGCTGTTATCTGTCTTCACAGGGACAGTCTTTCTGCAACAATCTTTGCCTGCAGGCTCAAATTTTAGGGATATTCTGAAATGTAAATACCTAATTGTGCTTGCAAATCAGGTGCTTAAACTTCCAAATCCCCATCATCTTAGTATCTCCGCTGTCCAAATTATATGAATCATAAGGGTAACAAAAGGGGATTTCAGTCTCTGAAGCTGTTACCCTGGCACACGTCACACACGGCTGTGCCATTTTGTAAATGCCACATTAACAATTAGGGATGAGGTATCACCCAGAAGTATCCTTAGTAAATGAATAGAGGTTCCCTTAAAGACAAAAATGGAGAATGTCAGAGTAAATGTCCCCAGAGCAGCATGTTTTCTAGGTTGGACACTGTCGTCCTCTGGATCAATGACAGAATACAAATAATTTCTCTCCTTTGCTTCCCGTTAATCAGAAGCTGCTAGGGCAGGTTAGCGAGATGAGAGGTTTTATTTAAGAAGGGCTTCTGTAGAAGGTGTGGTGGGTTGCCACCTGCTCTGCTAGATAGCAAACGTTAACCTTCACGATGTGTTTTAAACTTCAGAAAACACCATAAATTCTAAGTGATTATTTTAATGCATTTTAAAAAATGTGTACCCCTAGGTAACAATAATTTAACAAAGTGAATCACTGAGAGAGTTAACTGGGTTCTGGACCTTCAGCTCCTTATTTAGAAGGAAATTTTAGTTGGAGGAGGGAGTGAACAGGACATTTTGTAATAAATGACTTGCATATGGCAATGAACCGTGGCTTCTTTCTCAGAACAGTACACTTGGTTTTTTTTTTACTTTTTACAAATAGTCTGAAATTATTAGTTTAGCTTAAAAAAATAAGGATTTTATCTACCAATGTAATAATTAATGAGATGTAATTAATAACACTCTCCAGAAAGAGGTCAAATATTACAGTAGAACTTTATACTTTCTTTAAGGCACTTCACACACGATTGCAGGTGCTCTTACTGTGAAGCATGGTGATACTATTCCCACTGGAATATGTGTCAAAGTGAAGCCTTGACAGCTTGGAAATGTGATGGGAAGAAGAGCATCTTTGGCTGATGCTGTCTGGGCACAACCAGTCTGTGGCAGTAAAATGCAATCACATATGTGAAAATGTGGACAGAATGATGCTATCATCTTCGCGTGACAGCTCATTCAACTATCTTCTGCAGACCTCCTTCCTGCCAAATTAAAAGATGGGCCTCTAACAGCTCCTCGTGAATGTCTAGACATCAGATCAAGATTGTTGTTGAAATTTTCTTAACTTACAGTCCCAAATGCCTTTACTGTCGAAACAGCATCATGTGTTTTGCTTATCACAGATGTCTCTTGTCCAGGCAATGTTTAGATTCTGGTAGCTCTGCAAATTTTACATCCACATTTTGTCTAGGTCTTGTATAATAGTTGAGACCGTTTCTATCTGCTGGTTGAAATAAAACTCTTGTCCAGGTGCTAGATTTTATTTCACTTTAGCAACATAATTTTTCCTTTGACTTTGACAGATGCCATGTGGCTCAGTTATAGGAACTCAGTGTATCACCATGACTCTACTACCCGTGTACTTTGCATCCTTTCCCCTCTGCTCACCAAATCACTTTTCTTCACTTTCCTGAGCTTTCACAGACTATTCCCCACTTATCTTACAGTCTGTATCAAACAAGATCAAAGTGCCTGCCTCCAAACAGCCCATAATGCTGCCCTTCATCACCTGCTCATTACACTTTCAATCACGTTTCTGCTCCTTTCTCCCAGGCTGCTGGAGGAAACTCACCATCAGCCTGCACACAGCAATGCCATTATTCTACTTGAAGTACATTCTTTTTGCCCTGTTGCCTGATGATAATGGGTAGGTGTATGGAGGTTGTGTGCCATGGTGATCATCTTGATCTCGCACTTTTTCTGTAATTTTTCTTCTTTCTGGATATTCCTGACATCCCTTGCCTTTGGATGGTGACCTCTATGGGGCCAAGGTGGTCTCTGCACATCGTGTAATGTACAAAATTAACAGCATCAGTATCTGAAGAACTTGGAAGGATGAAAAATATTCATATTCATACTCCGAACACAACATGAATTTGGTCTAAGCAAGACTTCACAAATTAGGTACTAATTTAGCAGCTTTTCACTGTCCTGTGGGATAATGAGTCAGTTATTTATGTCCTTATTCAATTTTTTAGTAGGCATGGGAGTAGATGCAGTCATAAGAACTATTCCACAATTACCTACTTTCTCACTAGAAGCATCAATGCAAATTTAAGGATGTGGTGATATCTCTGTATAAGGACACAGAGAAAATAGTATCAATTAATTAAACCTCTGAATTAGTGGATTATTCAAACCTTCTGGGTGGAAACTCATGCAGAGTTAAAATTGCCTTAATTCACTTTGGAATAAATATTTAATTTTAAAATATTCACACAGTTTTTGGGGACAATATTTCCCCTTATTATTTTTTTAGTTTTTCTAGCTTCCTGATTTGCCTGTGTAGGAAACTTAATACTAGGATGGGGACAGAATTCTCTCACTGACCTCTCTCTTCAGTTGATCCTTGGGATGTGCTGGAGATAACCTGCTTGATTTCATGCAGAGATGCATCTTGGAGAAATCTGTGCTCACCCAACCGTTCTTGAAGTCAATTCCTGGGGGTGAATTCCTGGTGCAGCTGAATGTGCATGCTCCTGGGGTGTGTGTGCAAGGGGCAGGGGGTTGTTCAGATGGTTTTTGGTACTGATGCTGCAGGGGGATGTGGGGCTAACACCAGCTCAGTTCAAAGAAGGGCTAGAGGAAAGGGGTTGCAGTGTGCACAGCTCATTGCCTGAATCCAGCCATGTGATGCTTTGTCCCTTCAGGGGAGGACAGGCTGCTACATTTAGCAGGAGAACTGATAAATTGAGTCATTCCTTTGACCATGTTTTGTTACCATCAGAACTCTCCTTCTGGGAAAAAATCCCCAACAATTTGTTATTTAAGGGCATCAGACTGTGGCACACTTCTAACCATCTCTACTGCTGGAATATGTTTCTGCTATGAATAGTTCAAGCAAAAGCCTCCCTCCCCATCCCCTCTGCTACCCTTAAAGATGGCTAATTAATTATCTTCCTAATGGCAACTGGCTGTGGCTTTTATTAACTTGCAAATCAAAAGAAGAGTCTGAAAAATGACAAGCTAATTTTTTAATAAGGTATGGCTTTTGTGTTTATTTGTATTTTATTACCCAGCAGTCTGTAAAGTTATCTATTTAATTTGGGAAAACACATTATTGCGGTTTGAGTAATCTCTCGTGGAAAAAAATAAAGATTATTTTGCAACCACAGTGATGAAATATATTGTACTGCAGTCACGAATATGCTAAGCAGCTACATATCTTTGTTTAATTTAAGCAAATCAGAATCTCATTTTCCCATTATAATGATCGTGACAGTAGTGTTAATGTTGATATAATCCTTGCATCAATTTTCTCCTGATACAAGATGTTCCTACGTGCTAGATTTCTGCCCTGTGATTCCTTGCCATATTTTTTTTAACATTTTTAATTTTTTTTTTTTTAACTTTTGGGATAAATCCTGGACCTATTTCAGCAACAAGTGTTTTGCAACTGGTTTTGGTGGAGCCAAGATTTCACTGGTTCTCTCTAGTCCACAAAACCCAGAATTGTTCCACCAACGTGAAATGGAGTTTGTACAAGCAGCTCTTCCACATGAAGAGAATGAAAAATACAGAGGAGCTCCTGCCAACACTTGCTTCATAGCAAAACTATTCTGAGGAAGATTCTCAGAAATGAGGGTGAAGACTCCAGGGGAAAAATAATGACTGCTGCAACATCTTCATAGCTGTTTGTACCCTTTCCATACGGAGTAATGTTTACAGCTTGAGGTCCTGCTGTTTCTGTGTCTTATCTTGGGAAGTATAATGAGCTTTGTAATCATATCCAAGTTTAGCAAAGTCACTAATTGCAAATTGCTTTGATTTCACTTTTCAGCTTCTTGTCCCATCAGCTTCTGTCTTCTAGCTGGGACCATGTCTGAAGGTGGTGACAGGTTCATGGGGGCTGGTGTGTGTCCTTCCACTTTCGAGACAATCAGCTCTGCTAAACGTTGCTGTTTATCCTACACTTGTATCCATATTATCAGAAGGAACTGCACCTCTAGTCCCGTGGATCCATCTGCTGTTTTGTTCTGTTTTGACAGTGGGAAGTACTGGATGTGTTTGTAGAAGATGTTGGGTACCCATAAAGGGAAGAGGGGATTAGTCACTCGCCTCAAGGCCAGTGTTTTGAGAAGAGCTCAAGCCTTTAGAGCTCTGAAACAATTTGCTCTTTGTTACCCTGTTGAAAACTTTGGCTAGAAGTCACTGGCTTTCCTTCTGAGCATAATAGTTTATAATCTCCACATTTCTTTTGTTCTATGCCATAATTTAGAGATTTCTTTGTTATTTGTATTTATTTGTCAGTTCTTGGAGGAGTCTTGGAAGGAAAGATAGAGAAGTTACGCTGAAAGAAAGAGCTGTCAGGTTTAATGTGGTGCATTTCTCGATTTCTGAAACTGTGGCAAGAAATATTTGTGAGGGATTTGTTGGTACAGTATCTGTCCCAGCTTTAGAAACTTTAACTTATTAAAGATATTTGACTAATTAAAAGGTATGAGTGCATGTGTCTAGATAAGCACATCACTGGCCAATGCTACTCCATCCATGGTCTGCAAGGTGTCAGCAGGTAACTAGTGACCACCACTGCAAATACCCACAGGATCTGTTGGCTTAAGGGGGCTCCAGCCCCAGCTGCCTGCAAGAGGCAGGATCCTAGCTCCTAACAGCAGTTTGGGAGCAGACATGAAGTCACATCATCATCATTTTTACAGGTTTTCATAGAGCTGGGTTTTTTTTGTCTACAATGAGAAAAACACTATTTTGGATAGCAGTAGCATTTTTGTCTGCCTGGGTGATGAGGGTTTCATTTAGCACTCTGCTAACTGCCTGCCAGACTCATAAGGGATGCAAGATGGTGTGTGACACCCTTCTCCACTGGCTTCTTGAACTGAGGTTGAGCAAAACTTTGTGTGAAGTAACTCAGTGGCCAATGTGATTATAATGAGCAAGCAAAAGCCGAGCTTTGGTGTGTGAGGGGTATTTGTTGAATAAAAACATGTACAGTGAGGCTTCACTGGAGAATCTGAGTTGGTTGGACTTCTTACATTGGCTTCTGCTTGCAGGAGATACTGATGAGTTAAAGGAGTCATAAAGGTAACATGGAGCAGAGCAGACATGTTCAAGTGTTAGGTGATTTGCTGGAATTGAGCTCAATGTATTGGCAGGGTGTTATGTGCTGACCCAGAGAAGAGGATGCACCTATCAGCAGTGGATCAGAGCAGCAGGGATTGCTGCTGACCCAGGGCATCCCCTGGGATGTGCACTCTCCTTCACTGCTGCTCACACCCTGAAATAAGACTGCACATGCTGTGGCAAAGTTCTCAATTCTGTTTTCTTAGTGTCTTGCACCGATAATGAATTTTGAATTCCCTGGGGTAATTAAACATAGTTTGAAAAGGCAAAAAAGAATTTGCCTTTATTTAGAAGTTCTATTGCACAGCAGTAATAAATCTTGGTGGGATTTTAGGGTCATCAACACATTTCTGTTTCTTAATCACTCACTTTGCCTCCTTGGAGTGTCACTGATAAATATCTTGCCTTTTCCCATCATACTGTTTAACTAACCTTTTCTTCATATGCTATCCAAAATTTAAATCCCTAACATCAGTAAATGATCTGAAAAACACTTGATTTCTTTCCAAGCTGAGGGAAATGGAGAAATCCCCACCCTACCAGATTTCCTAATTGTTCTTCTTTTTTTCCAAATTTTGCTCATAACCTTGCTGTATTGCAAGTTAAAGAAACTGTTCTCTTTGGCCCTGGCACCAACCTAATTTAATTTCCATATTTTCATTATCTTCCTATTAACCACTAGTACTCTACAACAAAGAAGCTGTTGGAATATACAGCACTACAGTCATTCCATGCTGCAAACTCTCAGGGGCGCTTTGATAAATAACATCCTCATAATGAAGAAGTAGAGGGATAGGGTGGCAACAATAGAGGGGTGGTTTTTTTTTCACAATAGAATGAAACTGGGATTTGATCTGATGCAACATGATTTGCTCAGAGTGCAGATAGAATATCAAATCATCCCTACGAAATTTAAACCTTGCTATAATCCCCCTGCTGTATCCATTGTTCTGCTGGAACCTTGAAGACTACATATAATAATTTGCAAATTGGGATTTAGTTGATATAGGGTGGTTTTTTTTTTCCCAACTTGCTCAATTTAATTATCTTCAGCCTACAGTCTAATTTATGTGTGTTTGATGTCACTATTCATTAGCAGTACAGATACAGGCTGGAAAGTGACTGTACAGAAAAATAATGCAGCTGGGTTCCCATCTCCCACGCACTGTACGGGTCATATACTGAAGCTGTGTTACAGAATGGGTTTGGAACAGCACCCTCAAAAATTCCTACCTACACAAGAACAAGGATGTGAGTTTGTATAAGAAATGCCTGTAAAGGTTGAATTATGAAAAAGTTATAGTTCTAATTGTGTGCCAGGACACACATCTGATTCATTAGCTGTCACTTAGAGGAGAGACAGACACATCCTAAACTAGAGTTATGATTTTCAAGGTCACTGGCCAAATTGAAAAACTGGCAACACATTTAATTGTGGGTTACTGTGAAATGGATTTGTTTGGGTTTTTTCCCCTCCTGTAAATGAAAATTCCTTACAGTGTTTTTAAACAAATGAAAGGTTTTGTAAATAAAACATGAAATATTTGTTTGGGTTTTTTTAACACAAACTATGAAATTAAGGTCAGTTTCATCTGAAAAAAAAATTTCTAAAATATTTCTGGTGTTCACTTGTGTGGGTTGTTTTTTTTTTTTTCTTTCTTTTAAAAATACAAATAGTTCCACAAGCAAAACAACTTAGTGACGTTGACAGAAACTTGCAGATTAGTTTTGATTAACAGAAATACACATTGTGAGAAAGTTATAGACATTGGCTTGCTTAACTTGTCTCCTAAATACACTGTCTGGCTGTAATGAAGCAGAACATCTGACATGGGTCTCAGCTCCGGAGTCCCTGAGTTTGTCAGAGCCCAAAAGAAGATTCTGTTCCTTCCATCTTTAAAATTGCAGGTGAAACCTGGTATTATTTTATGCCTACCCAAGGCATAAGGGAATGTTGTTTTCCAGTTCAGTCCCACCTCCCTGGCTGGGAGACACCTGCTCAAGAAAATCCCTTTCAACACAACTTCCTCCCTCCAGTTTGTCCCTGGGTAAATAAAATTTTCCAAAACCATTGGAAATAGGAATGCTGTGACCTCTCTGCTGCTTGTTGCTCCCCATGGATGGGAGCTGCTGAGTTACGGGGCAAGCTCAGCTCTGGGAGGTCCAGTTACCTCTGCAAGTACAATCTTTGCTTTATGCAGGGTCTTTGCTGTATGATGCATCATTTGGTGGGAAATTAATAAATAACCCATTGAAACAAAAAAAAAACATGCTGCCCCCCTCCCCACCAAGATAAAATTCCCTACTGGGGTAGAGCAAATGGCATTATGCCCACTCATGGGAGGTCTCGCTTGGTTGAAAAATCTTTCCTAGAGTTTAGCTGAAATCTCAGGTTTCAGGAGTGTGGCCTGTTGCCCTTGTTTTCCCCAGCCACAAGGCTGAGAAGGAATTTCTCAGGGCCTGATACTTGCCAGCTGGCTGATTTTGGGGTGAATGCAATGGGCTGGCAAACAGGTGCCGGTGGCTGTGAGAGATGCACTTGGTCCTGGTGCTGCACCGACTGTCTGAGTGGTAGGTGTTACTTGCATTTGGGGTGGCTGGGGTCTGGGTTTTAGGGACTATTGCACAACAATATAGTGATTTTTCCCAGTTATCTGAATTAAACCCCACTGATTCTTACTATGAAAAACACAGCCTACACGGCTGTTTTAAAGCAATAGGATGAATCGTTATAGGTATCAATTAAATCAACCCTTCCAGTGACAAGTGAATATTTGATTTTCTACCCCCCAAGGGACAGCACATATCATATTACACTACAGTGATATTTTCTAATAAATTATCTATCTGACATCTTGCCTCCAAGGGGGAGAGGGAGACTGTTAACAAAGAAGACAAGACCTAGCTCTTTCCCATTTATGCCTCATCTCCATTATGCATAAGGGCACCAGTCTCATTGCTCTCTACCACATAAATGATGATAGATAGGAAGATTTCCTTTGCTGCTTGCACATATGCACAGAGTTTTGATGCATGTACAAAGCCATCACAAAGTCAGCTCCAGCTTTGCCCTTCTGTCTTCCTTTCCCTTCCCAGAAGCAAGTAGTTGTCTTGGTGATTGTAGGGGAAACACTAAGGCAGATCCTCCAGTGACTTTGCAGCAGCATTGCTTCTTAAACAGAGACCCTCATGTAGGGTGGGAAATGACACTGCTCATGCAAGGAGTCCACGTGAATTTTGCTGGTTTGGGACCGATGATGGTTCTCTACAGGAGCTGGGATAATTGGAAGTGCTGGGTTTTGCTCTCTTTTGGTCTCAGGGATAGTCAGGAAAAGGATGATTCGTCCCTCAGCATCTCTTTCCTCAATTGTGGAGGCTGGGATCCCAAACACTGCTGCTGGGGCTAAGGTTTGGTGAAGAGCCAGAAGAAAGGCTGTGTGAGGAGTATTTGTTGGACCCAAGAGAACACTCATGAGGCTTCAGAGAGGATTTCAGTGGTTTGCAATGTTTAAGAGAATTACTGAGAATATTAAATGGAAATAATAAATTATTTTTAATTAATTCAACATTTTGACCAAGTAAGCTGGAGGAGAGGCAGATACATGACAGCTGGTGGAGCAAAGTTTCACAAACTTCATTGAGTTTCACTACCCAAAAGTCCTTTGTTTGTTCTCTTGTTTTCAAAACCATAATGAATCAGGAACCATGCAGTGGGGCTCCTGTACATAAATAAGCAAACAAAGCAGAAGACAGTTTTGAATTAATTTACCCTGAAAAATGCTCCTCTGATTCATTTTGCACATAGTTAAGAAAGTTCTTTTAGGGAGTCATTCCACTTGAATATGATACATAAATTAATTCTTCTCTTTACTGGGAACTTATTATGCATTATTTTCTATTTATTATTAGCTGGTTCAACTAGTTACATGCCATTTCCTTCATTTTAAGTAAGCATTTTGAGAAAATGTTTGTACAGTGTTGTTCTAGCAATAGAACACTTGGTTTGATGTGCTGAGTTTTCCCTGCTTCTGCCTCCAAAAGGGTTTTCACAGCTCTCAAATAGGAGTTGTTGTGGTTTAATGCCTCAGAGTTGCAAGTAAATGGCAGTTCTCCACAGGGAAGGGTATGTGTGAAAAAGGCTAAGCCTTTTGCAGATAGTGGGATAACTGCAGGAGAAGCCTTAATTGGGTGCAGGAGGGAGGAAGGAAAGAAAGCCCTTGACAGGTTGAAATATTTTTCAATAGCAGCAGCATTTTAGAGACACTTGTTAATGAAGGTGATTGATTGGAAAATGAGTTAAAGCTTTTAAATCTTTTAAAAAAAAATATTTCCCCCCCCCAATCCCTTCTTGAAAGTGGATTCCTCATCTGATCATGAAGACAAGAGAATTTTCCTTTTCCACCTCTAAAGAATTAAAAGTTCCTCCAGGCTCAATCTGAGAAACGCTGCATAATTATACACGGGACACCTGGTGCAGTTTGTGTGACAGGCAGGATGCAGATTCTGGTTTGCTTTTGAGAGACAAGAGGATGGTAAGAAAAGAAGTGTAATACCTTTTGTGCTAAGTGTTTAATAATGCCTTTTGTCAAACAAATTACCACCAGACACTCTCCCTAAAATCCAAGCTAGCAAACAGCTGGAATATTAGCTGACACATGACCAGGATTTTTAGACAATGTGTGGGTTTGCTTCTCATGAGAAGTAATGGAAAGAAAGTAAATAAGAAGACATTTTCAAATGGCTTTTATTGCCTATTCTATTCCAGTAGTAGTCATCAGTATAGATAGGGAAGGTAAAAATAATGGTAGCAATATTAATATCCATCTTCCACTTATGTCTTGCTTCCAAGCACATATGCTAAGAAGACACATGGCATCAAAGCAATATCAATAAGACAACAAGAATAAAAAAAAAAAAATAATCCCAAAATGAAAGCTTTTCAACCAGTTAGATATGTTGCCTATTTACATTTAATAAATAAAATATATCTTTTGCTGCCTACCTATATAGCTGGCACTCATAAATAAAATACTGATGCAGTGGGACTTGAACATGACAAAGGGAAATGAATTGATTTTTTAAATGTTTAAGGTAGAACAAGCAGAGCTGGCAGGCTGTATCACTTTGTGTGCACTGTCTTACAGCATTCCTGGTGCTGCACACATGGCTTACATGTCCTCATTAATAGTCATAAATATTAGGAAAAAATAAAATCCAGTGAAGTAGAAAGCTTTCTACAATTTCTTGATTATTTGTTCTTAAATGGGTCTGTTTAAAGCAAAATACTCAGTTTGGTGGCTCTGACCTCAGATAAGTAATGTATTTTCTCATAACATTAAAACAATAAGTGCTCTCCATGTGCTAAACATTACCTTTGCATGTAAACACCATTCTGAATCAAAGCTTCTTCTGGCAGAAACCTAGAATAGAGTAGGCAATAAAAGNTTTCTGAATCAAAGAGTAGGCAATAAAAGCCATTTGAAAATGTCTTCTTATTTACTTTCTTTCCATTACTTCTCATGAGAAGCAAACCCACTGCTCCAGAAGTAGAGTTGCTCACCTTGGGAAACACACAGGCTTCTCTTAGAATGGAGAAGGCTGTGCTAAATATACCTTCCTGCTGATCCAGGGTGGAAAAGAATGGGTGCCTTGTTAGAAGTATGTGGACCTGGTGGGTTTTGGCAGTTGTGCAAGGTGTACGGCGTGTTAAAAGCACAGCTGAGTTCTGCTTTCAGATCTGCACTTCAGTGCTGGTGACGTGCAAACCACAACTGTGCTTGCAGACTGTGCAGTGCTCATTTTTGAGGGTCAGATGTTGTGTTTTTTGTCTTTAGAGGATGATAAGAGTGTCTGAAATGCTTCTTTCCTCCGTTGGGCTGTCTTTATCCTCTGAGTACACGTGATACCATTTTGGGCTGGATGCCTAGGCGATAGCTGAGCCTTGGATCTCTCCACAAGATCTGCAGGGACAGATAGGGAGCATGTTCCATTCCAGCTTCTGGTCTCTTGCTTGCAGTCCTCTGTCATGGCACAGTAGTCCTAGGAACTAACAATAATAATATCAAGTGTCGTTACCAATGGCTTTTTTAATCATCATTATAATTCTTACTCTGAATAGCACTTAAAGCACATTTTTATCTTTTGTTGACAATAAAGTGCAACCTCATAAATATTTAACTTGTCTGATTAAATTATCTATGCTGAAAGAGATAATCGGACACTTTAATAAGCTTTAACCAGAATCTTGGCTGTTAGTATCTCCCTGGAGAAGAGAGAGAAAGCAATAAAGGTTCCCCTGGCCTGGGTGACCCTCACAGCATTCAGCTCAGCAGCGGGAGATTCTTATCAAACCTGAAAGAGGCCTCAGAAATGAACACAAAGTTGATGATAATTAATAGCAACCACTGCCTGTCGTTGTAGCTCTCCAGCCTAGGAGTGCCAGGAGAGGACAGAAATTCTGCACAGCCCCTCTGTTGCACAGTCAGAGAACCAAAGCTGGTAGAGGTGGTGGTGGCTGTGCTGATGAAGGCATCTTGCCTGAGATGAGGCAGAGATGTGATGACTTAGAGGTGGATCACCAAAGCAGCTTCCTCTCTGTGAAGTCCCTTTTGCACACACGAAGACACCTGCTCCAAGTCTGCACAGAGCTTTTTAGTGCCAAAGAGGACTCTTACAGCTTTCTCTTCAGGCACACAGAAACATGCCAGCCATGGGATGGCACCCAATGCTCTTTCAAGCCCCCTGGCTTGCAGCTGGATGAAAGCATGTCTCTTTTAATTGGAAAATGAAATAATGATGACAGCTGCTGGTTTTCTCTCTTTCTGTCTCTGGACAGCATTGAAACAGCCTCTGAGTCACCTGCTGTTGCTTTCTCCTGTGGGGTCATTGCCCTCACTTCAACAGAGGTATCTTCTGTACTGCCATTCCAAGCTGCTGTGAAAGCTCCATATAAGCACACACTCTGGGTCTTAACCCCCTAATAGGCATGAGAGCATCTCCCAGAGCCATTTTCAGCCCAGAACTGTAATATATTGCCAGTTCCTCATCTTGACATGTGGCATGTACAAAGTACGTGCTCTGGGGTTTGGTGCAATTTCAAGGCCTTGTTGATAAAGAGAGGGGAACCAGATGGGATGCATCTCAGAGCAGGAAAAAATGAAGTTGTAAGGGTATCACATTTGAGTTAGAACCTAGGACAAGACAACCTTGAGCAGCAAGAAAAGAGGACCAAAGAGAAAGAGGAATGAAGATTTGAGTCCAGGATCAAAGCTAATTAGGATGGGTGGTTGTGTGAAGGTGGTAAGTCTTTGCAAGACCTTTTCACAGAATCACAAAATCACAGAATCACAGAATATTAGGAGATGGAAAGGATCTCTTTTATGCAATAAGGGTGTCGAATGCAGGTGTAGATCAAGCTGGCTTTATATGATCCCAGGCTCCACACCACTTGCTGCTGACTTGCAGTGAGTCATCCAACCTTTGGCTGCGCTGCTCAGCTCTTTCATATCCCGTCCAAAATTCTTGTGCCACTCTGTTTCCTAATCACTTCTACTACCCACTCCACACCATCTCTGCTGTGTCTCTACCAAACAGCTGCAGCAAATACAACCATGAGCCAGAGGCTGGTACCTCTTATCTTAAACAGAAAGAAGTGTCTTGAGATTACTTTGTGTGTGCAGGAGAACAGCTCTGGGCAAGTGTGGACTGGGTTAAAGCAGAAAGGAAGCAAGAAAGAAGGTTCTCATTGAAACCTGTTAGATTGGATAAAGTCCACATAGACAATGTGAGCATAAAAATAGGAGGCATGATCTGATTTTGTTTGCAGTCCCTTTGGTACTTTCCAAGAAATGAAGAAAAATATCCTTACCATCCTTCAACAGCAAAAATTATAATAATAATAATAAACAAAAAGGAAAATCAGGGTGAGAAATATAATTAACAGACTTACTACCTCAGGGTAGAAGAAGTGTTTCTTTTCCAACTCCTCAGGATGGGAAGGATTTAAATACAAAGTGGGTGCCTATATGTCCATGCTCACATGTATCTCCCTGGCTCTGTGTCTGTGCTTTTGTGTCTGTGTCTACAGAGACGGAGAGTTGGCAGAGGTTGTGTTACTCCGTTTATACGTAAAATGTATATACGTTATTTATACACTTGATATGAAACATGGAACGAGCTGTCAAGAGCAGGTGTGGGGTATGTGTGTGTGAGAAATGCCTAATATATACTTTCTCCCTCTTTCCAACTTACACAAACACACCCAACTCTTCAGACTACATTTCCACTCCATTTTAGGCCAAATGCTCCCAAGGTCACTGAGCACTCTGCACCCTTCCCCGCAAACGAGGCACTAACAAATAATTGCTGAAAACCCACTACCCCGTAACAACTTCTTTTCTTAAACCATTTCCCACCATTTTACTGCACTCTAGGTTTTCAAAAGAGAAATTTCAGGTGAAAGTGCAGTTTTCTTGCTGAGGAAGGAACATACAACACCGAATGTAATTGTTAGTCTGGCAGGTAGCGCACAGGCCTCCCTGTTAATTAATCTTTAATGTCTTTAATTGGTTGTCTGCTTGGTGGCGAGAAAAAGGGTAAACATTGTTCACAAATCAATTTAATTCTGCTTCCAACCAGCTTGTTTTCAAGGGGATAAAAACAATTATGATCATTGCACTGACTGGGCACCCAGGAGTAACTGATAACACCGCTGGAACAATAAAACATGCAAACCAGGCTCTTCGGTGCGAGTTTCTTCCCTCTCAGATCGACTCATTTGTTTGTTGTGGATAAAGGTACATGATAAGAAAGGGATATTGTTGGATTTCATTCCTTCTGGACAGCTGATTTATTTTTTTTTATACCCTGGGATTGCCCTTTATAAAACAGACCTTCTGGAGTCTGCTGCAGCATAAGAAAATAAAAGGGCTTGTTCCTGGCTGTGAATATTCAGCCAGTTTACAGTGTGAGCACGTGTGCGTTTATTTTCTTTTCCATGGCAGGTCCTGGGATTTTTCATCCTGTTAATCACTGTGACAATCTCTGCTCCAGCACCTGGGTACAGAGCTGGCACAGTACTTAGTTTTGGCATGAAGGATGGGCATGGGTGTTTGCGACAGAGCGGGTTCAGTAGGGTGGAACTGCCCTTGCTGTTAGTCAAATTTCAACAGAGGTGCGGGGTAATATGCTGAAATGAGAAGATCTCAGGATGGAGTGTGTAAGATTTGTACAGTAGATAGAGATGGCTTCTGGTAAGGCCCCTGTCTTCACCAGCCATGGACAATGCAGCAGAGAAATCTGCTGG
Source organism: Heliornis fulica (assembly GCA_013399135.1). Lineage (NCBI taxonomy): Eukaryota > Metazoa > Chordata > Aves > Gruiformes > Heliornithidae > Heliornis > Heliornis fulica. The sequence goes on from VXBZ01004246.1 coordinate 191,254, forward strand.
GCTCCCCAAAGCCCATGGCTTCTCCTGAAGATCTGAGGAAGTGTGTTCCCCATGCTCTATCTTGTATTTTAACCCATTTCCTCCTGAGTGAATTGGCCTCCCAGAGTTTAGCCTTATGTCAAATAAGCCTGAAATACCCTTTAGCTATCTAACACCCCATGTTTTTAACTACCTCTAGAAAAGCTCAACTTGTGTTACAACAACGTGACAAACGCACAGAATGTTCTGTGATTCTCCACCCAGCAGCTCTGTGGTCGGGCTGAAAAGTGAGAGGAATGGAAAAGGTTCTCCTAAGCACTCAAAGTGATACTTAGGACTAAGCAACACATCAGCCTTTGCTGCTCTGCATGTCAGGATAACTCAAACCACCTGGAAAATCAGCCTGGTGACTCAGGAAACCTGGGAATAGGACAGCAGGAAGCCCTAATCAAGGAGTAGCAGAGGAGGAGGTTATTCATCTGGTTAAGGCCAGGAGCTGATGTTTAGTTCTGCTGTACTCTCATCTGTGGAGTTTTCTTTGCCTTAAGGAAGATGTTCCCTCTCAGGAGTTTCTTTTGGAGCAGTAAGGTCTTGTGGTACTGTGAGCTATATGAACGTCAAGGGATGTAGGCAATAGGGTCAGGAATGAAGTGAAGGAGCAGCTCCAGTGGAGGAAGAGAAGTTTCTACAGCAGTGAAGAAGGATGATTTCATGGTGGGGCTGGATTTCCTGCTCAGCTCAATGCAGAACTTGCGGCATGACATGGGGTAAGTCTTCCTGTGGGATTTGTGTGTTGATAATCTTGTCCTGGTCATGCTTTTGGTGCATGGTGCTGCAGAGAGCACAAGGACTGTGTGATGCTGCCACAAGTGGTGGCACTGATACCTTTGGCTGGTTTAGAGGAGGTGTGGTGGTATTGAATGGGTAGAAGATGCAAATACAAAGGGCTGATCATGCAGTTTCTTAATGTGGATTAATTCTAACATTCTCTAAAATTGTTAATTAAAGTTTTGTTAATTTGAAATTTTCTGTGTATATTTTTGCCCTTCCTGAAGGACTTTAAAGGCCTTTTTAGTGGCTTTAGATTATAATGGTGAGTGCTTAACCCTGGATGGATAGATGTGAATTTGTGGTGCTTTGCCTTCTGCAACTGTAGGTGTTGGATCTCACTGCTTTAAGTTAGGCATGTGTAGACACAGACCTCTATCCCAGCAGTAGGACCGTTCCTTTGGACAATCTTCATTTGAACACCCAGTGGCATTTCCTGTTCTGTCACAACAATTTTGAATGCTATGGTTGCATTACTTGGATATAAATCATGATAGTATGTATGAAACCTCTGTCACTGTCTCTTGAGGTGGCTGGAGTCTTTCTGTGTTCTTTTTCTCTTAAAATACCCTGATACGTCCTTTTTGAGCCTCATATACTTTCCCAGAAACTTGGGGATTTTCTACCAGCAGGTGAATCTTTTTTTTTTTTTTTTCTTTTCCTCTCTCCTGAAAGCTGAATGGCAAAGCAACCCCTGACATACTTTGAAATGCTCAATTTTGCTTTCCCTGGGTGCTTGTGACTGGTATTTCCTATATACCCCTCTCCTGATCTGAAGTGTTTGCCAGGGAATCTGCTGCTTCCATGTAATTTATCAGCTGCTGTTGGGATTTTCAAAGATTGTCTGAAATTTATATTGCTTTCCTTCTGAAAATGGCTTTAACTTAATTACTTATAACTATCCAGGAGGGTAATACTCTCTTTGGTTGGGGTAATTAGGAAGCCTTAATTAGTTCTTGGAAAAAAAATTAAAAATCGAAACTTAGCTGTGTCACTGCTATTTCACTCTCATTAGCTCAATCTGGCAGCTTTTAATGTGCACATTTATGTTTATGATTTACATATATTTCCCATGGTGCTGAACAACATAACTTGCAGTAGTAATAATAATAAAGAAGTTAGGTTGCTCCAGAGAGTTGTTACCTGGGACATGCAGATATAGATGATACGTGAAGAATATCCCAGTAACTTACAGTTGAACTTGGTTTCTTACTGCGGTACTTAAAATCCAATTAAAATTGTATGCACATATGGCACTTCTTTCTGTTACTAGCCTGGCTCCTGTTTAAATTCTGTGGGTGAGCAGGAACATGCTGTTACTCTCAAAGATCCCTTACACTTGGAGGGTAGGTGTAAGCTCCTCTTGAGTACTTTGTTAAGCTGCCAGGTAAATCTCCAGAATGGTAAAAAGTATGTCGTGAGCCCCAGTCTGACTGGTCTGTAGACAAATTTCTTGCTGGGGTCAGCAGAAGGTTTTGCTTGTGATCTTGAGTGAAGCAGAGTGGGATATTTTTTATTAATTATAATGGCAATTTTGGCCCAGTCAGTACTCTTTATATAAAGACTGTACACCTCTTTTAAAACAGACATATTGCACCTTTTTCACTATATAAAAAACCCAAACTAATCACACAACCAGCTTATGATGTGTCTGTGGAAACCCTTTCACATTGTTCTCTAATAAGTAAACAAAAATGACTTGACCTTTATCCATCATGTGCTTCACTATGATTAGAACTGATTGTATGATGTCGAAGAACAAACTTGTCACCTTTGAATGTAATTTTATTACTCAAGAAGGAATTTACTCTTGAATGTGCAGAACTGAAGTTTTGCTCCTTCCTTGCTATGCTGAAAGCCATATTTTATTCCTAATGCAACTTGTGGCATGAGCATTATGTAGGAGTTTGTGTGTCTATTTACAATATTTATCTCCCTGCTCTCCTCATCTGCTTGGTGGCTACTTAGGATCGTGGCCCAGCTCTGATCTCCAGATAGTGTGATGGACAGCACATCCACACCTCCTCACACACACGGCAGCCACGTTTGCAGCAGAATGAACATCACCTTTATCCTCTCTCTTCAGGGAGTTCTCTTTGAGGAAGACCTGATCAAACCACTCTGCTGCACCATAAGCCCCATCAGTCTTGCAGTCCATTCCCCAGGCTTTATGGCATCTGAAAGGTACCGAAAGATGCCTTTTTTTTTCTCTTCCTGCCATTAATTTGAATGACATTCTACTCTCTGCAGAAATGAGCTCAGCCTTTCTTTTCTGAGCTTTTCCTTTGCCCCTTGACATAGCTTCTTTAGATGTAGGATACTGCAGCTATTTCTCTGTTGCTCTTCCAGCTGTGAGCAACATGAGTTTGCTTGAGAAATCTTGCCACTGGAGCTCACAACTGACCAGCAAGTGGCAAGCTCAATAGACCTGTCAACAGCAGTATAGCAGCTAGATTAAGACACAGCCTTTAGTAATGCTGTAGTCCATCTTCACTTTATTAAGATGCTGCAGGTTTGAGAAGTTTTTAGACTGGTCAGCAAACCATGCTGAAACAAACCATATGAATCTTTCCATCCGAGTGCTTTTTTTTTATGCAGTATTTGCTTTCTTAAAATGGCTAAGCCTGAGCTAAGCAAGCATGTTCCTGTGAAATCACTACTGTTTGCTCTTCCCCAGCCATGCTTACCCTCTGCAAAGCCACAGTATAAACTAATTAGGGATTTGCTATTTGGAGAAAGTTATGATAAGTTTGCCGACAAGGGCATCGCCTAATCTCATTGCACACACGTCAGTGGCTATACATGTGTGAAATTAAGTGGGTTTTTGCTGATTCCTGCAGACTGCCTGTTTTTTATCTTGAGACAACATTCCCAATCATAAAATGCATTAACATCTGCTATCAGGGGCTTACTGTAATATGTGTAACACCAGCAGCAGTTCTTTGATATCGCCTTCAAATGTATTGTTAGGGGAGATCACAGAAATGGCTTTGATCGGCTACATGATTTACCTAGTAGAAGGAAAAGCTGATAGAGAAAATAATCCTGCAAGGTTTTTGCTTCAAATAAAAATGGTATAGATGGATCTGGTAGCTCGGCTGGAGATAGGAGCTGGTCTACCTGAGGGAATTTTGCTCTTTTTAAAGTAGTGTTAAGTGGAACAACTGGCCTGTGTAGACCTTGGAATCAAACACACACCTACATTTGGGAGGATGATGGAAGATTTGAAGTGATAATCATGTAGAGCAGGGAATCAGCAAAAGCCAAAAACCCAGCTACCCTTTTCTACATGGTGAAGAGGGAATATGTCCAGTTATAAAACCTGAGCCTAATTTTTCCCTGGGTCACAATAATAATTACTGAGCTTCTACAGGATTTGTCATAGGGAATATATCACTGTGGTTAAAGCAGCAGATACACGTGGTCAAGAAGACAGCATTCAGTTTATTAACTTATTTTTAGTATGTTTACTTTGTACTCTTACAGAGATTTCCAGCTAGTTGAAGCTTTCAGCTGAAGCACAGCTTTGGAGGCAGTAATGTCCCATAAGGGAAAAGGGTAAGGTAATAAAACACAGCGTTCTTCACACGTGTCTGAACTTAACTGCAGGTAGGCACAATAAAATGACTCCTCTGGCAGCAAGCAATTACTTCATGAAACCATTGCTTTTGCTTAACTGTCACAGTAAATGCCATTAAAGCACCACCACCAACAGTCTTGTGGAGATTTCTGATCAAGTACAACCAAGATAGGGTGTTTACTGATGTCCTCAAGCATCCAGTGTCCTCCGTGCGGAGCTCAGCACAGCCTGCCTGTGCTAATGCTGCACTTCTCATTAGAGGTGCTCTAGGGTGCTGTCAGGACACAGTGTCTTCTATTCCTGGCTTGAGCTGCTCCAGTTCTACATACAATGGCTGCAAGATGCCTATACACCCAAAATGTGGAGAGTAGGGAAGGTGAAACAAAAACAACAAAAAAAGGCAAAAAGCCAAGAAAAAAACCCAAACAACATAACAAGACCAGGGTTTTCTTCCTCTTGAAGCATCATGTTGCATCTCAGTCTAGAATCTCAGCACAAAATCTTTTTAGATCTATATGCTCTGTATGCTCTTGAGTAGAGATCACAATTCAATTCTTGGGAAGTAGAAGGCATTGGGATCTAAATTGCAAAGCCTTGAGTCTGAAATAGTTCTGTGTTGAGGAAAGTACATAAAATAGAGCTGAATCGTTATTATGTATGTGATGACCAGCACATAAGTATTGATTACTTTGTTCCATCTTATTTCTATGGAAATATGTGTAGTGGGGATCTGTAAACCAGGAGAGGTTTGGTGGTACTGGGAAGACTTTCCTTTTACCTCTTCCCCTCTCTGGGGTAAGGGGAGAAAAGACAAGAAAAGCAAGAATTGACTGAAACCTGCAATTCTTCCCTGTTAATTAAAGTGAACCTGTATGATCTAAGCCATGAGGTATGTGGAAGATTGTGAAAATATCCAGTTAAGAGTGGACTGACTGGACATGCGATTTATGTAGTTAACCTTATGGATGTTAATGGATGTAGTTTGTGGTGAGCAAAACGAAGCTGCTTCCTGTAATGGGCTAATTGGGGTTGCTGAGGCTGTTGCACACTGAGGGAAAATAACTAGGCTGTGAGCAAGGTGCTGAGTTTGGGATATTTACCCTATAGTATTCAAAGCACGGAAGAAAATCCAGGGAAATTGCAGGGCAGACCGGCTTAATCAGAAGTCCCTGCTGTAGCAATCAGGATCAAATGAATAGTAATTGTGTTAATCAGCTTGTGAACTATTATGCCATGTTCATAATTTCAAATAGCACCAAATCCTGTATAGCGAGTCAGATGCTGCTGATATAGTGGAAATGTTACATGTGGGAGGACGCATTTGTTTTGTGGCAACCTAGTTACTCTATTTTTCCTCTATCAGCTTTTGTAGAAGCCTTGGATTGTCTTTTGTGTGTGTGTGTGTAATTAAAGAACTCTTCCAAAGTACAACTCTGTAGTCCCCATACTGCTTTTCAGCAGGGTATATTTATATCTTGGTACCCCCACTGAAGGATTTCTCCCCTCTGAAACCGAGCAGAGCATTAACCAGCTCTGACTATGGACCTACCTCAGGCAAAACACTCTTTTACCTTCAGGGCAGGTGATGGCTGACCCGGAGAGACCTTTCTGTCCTGGCTGTGCTGATGCCTTGGGGCGACTGCAGGGGGGTGAGGTACCAATCTCCCACAGAATGAGACTTTAAGAAATCTCTATCTTCAAGAAAGCTACTATAGGGTAAAAAAAGGAAAACCTGCAGGATCCTACTTAATATTTGTTTCCTTAAAGCTGGAGCCGAGTGCACGGGAGCTACCGGCAGCACTGGATGCTATTGTGCCGAACCAGTCGATCGTGCCTTGCAGATCAGCAGAGGGTTGTTTTGGCAGTGGCAATTAAGGCATCATATTTACCTTGCACCTGGGGAAGCAGCATGGCCCAGGGCTGAGCTTCCCAGCTGGTGTTAGCTCAGGTGTGGGAACCCCTGAGCTGTTATTTCCCTGTGCTGCTGTGGTGTTTTTTTTTTTTTTTTTCCTTCCACAAAATGGGTTCTTTGACCTTGTGCCTGTTGAAAGTATGATCTCTGTAGGGCTTCTGAACCCTACCTGGGAGCAGCTGTCCTTACAGACACTTGTGCCATGATGCTCTCATCTCTCCTCTGCGGTTTGCATGCTTGTTATTTTTTTGTATAAGTTTTTCATAGGCATTCTGCTAGTAGTAGCAGTAGGTAGGAATAATAAATGTTCTATCTAAAAAGACTGAAAAGGGCTATACTGATTGGAACTGCCTAATACTATGATGTAGCACATCATAACTTATACTCTTGTTTCTTTCTAATCACAACATGTCAAGTATTCACATGTATTTTTCACTGTGAGGGTGATGGAGGACTGAGACAGGCTGCCCAGAGAGGTTGTGGAGTCTCCTTCTCTGGAGACATTCAAGACTAATCTGGACATGTTCCTATGTGATTTAATCTAGGTGATCCTGGACTAGATGATCTTTCAAGGTTCCTTCAACTTCTAACATTGTGATTCATGGGCCCAAAGCCTCCTTGAAGTAATTTTTCAGGAGCCCATTCCTCCCTCCTGAAAGAAATTGCAAGCTAAATAAGCATTTAAAATAACCCTTAACTTCCCAAAGCCAGAGAAGGAAAGGGAGGTGAGTACTTGTTTAAAGTCAGGCTCTGACAAAGCTAAAGGGAATTTTGCTTCAGTGAAAATGGAGTTGATCCAAATGCAGGATGGGAATGTTGGGTGGGGGGTGGGGAAATGGGTGCAGGGAGTGTTAGGCAGAGCAAAGTACAAAATTGCCTTTGAAAGTTTCAACTAAATTACAACTCAAAGTAGCCTGGATTCAGCTTCTACCTGTGCTCCATTTCCTTTGTCAATTTGAGCAAATTACTTAGAATGTACCCTAATTAATAGCTTATCTAAGAAAGCCAAAAGAGTGTGTGTGTGTTGTTTTGGTGGTTTTTTTTCCTCTTTAAATGTGCCTGTGCCTTGCAGCACAAGGCTTGGATTCCTTGGGAGCTTTCAACTGTATCCAAACACAAATGCAGCCTGTGTGCTAGCTGCTCTTTTACCTTTTTTTTTTTTTAAAGGTCACGTGTGATATATGCCATAACTGTGGAGAAAGGGTCAGAAACAGCAGTTCAAGGTGAGAGAGGGCAGCCGTGACCACATCACCACGTAGCCAGATCAATCAAACCCCACGTCTGTCAGCACTGATTGGCGAGTGGCATCAGCGCCCACGTTCCCTTCAGAACAAGTCTGGCAAAGCCATTTTATTGCTAATGTATCATCTTTATGGAGACATGTCCACAGGAGTCTTCTCATGCCTAAATCCTTTCCTATGCTGCTAAACAAGAGAATAGCTTTTTTTTTTTGTTCAGTGTTGATTAATACTTTAAAAATTACGTGATTGTTTTTGATCTGGTGCTTATCTTAGCTCAATTCACTTCCCTGAGTGTGTCCTCCCTTGAACAGAGCTGCTGTAAGACCAGGGTTTGAGCACTATTTAGCTTCTCAGTTTCCTGACCCCCTGTATGGGGAAATCGTATTCTCTTCCTTTCCCTGACAGGAGGACAGGGCTCTTCTGAGGTCTCCCTAGAATCACTGCAACAAGCTGTGATGTGAATAAGAGATGACATAAAAAAATCTCTGCCCAGCACAGAGAATTCAACGTGGTGCACTTTTCCTGTTGCACCGAGGCAGTGCTGAAAGCATGCAAGCAGTTATCTGCAATTCAGAAGAAAAAATATGCATAATAGCCTGATAAGAGGAAATAAAAGCTCTCATCCTTGCTATCCTCTAGCTGGAGATAGAGGAATGCAGTCTTTCCATTCTCACAATAAATCTTCCTCTTGAGAAGTCTTACATTGCAGAGAAACCAGAAGCCTCCCTTTTACACCCGTGCCTTTCCCATTCTCCTCAAGCACTCAAGCCAACCTATTTTCAGTGCACAGCCCATTCTATGAGGATGCAATTCTAGCTTTGGAGGCTTTCCTCAGCCTCATCCCACTGCCCTTTCACCCCATGGGATCTCTGCCTTGAGTAAAGCCTGGTCTGATATCAACTTTATTTCCCCTGCTCTTTCCCAGGTTTGGCTGCATTAACTATTAAGTTATCTTTCTGGAGATTTCACAGCCTTTCTGAATGTTCTTTTTTTAGCCCTCAGTATAGTGATGGACCCTAGTTGTGGGACACCCTTTCCTGTCACTGTACGAGTCTCTTTTTTTTTTTTATTTTCTTCTGATCATCCTGAATATTTTTTCTGGCTTATTCTTTACACACAGACACAGGTTGTTCGGTTTTTTGATGCTTCTTTTCCCCTCAGGGTGTTCTGTGACCCAACAATCCATCTTTCTATACTTTGATTTATGTTTTTTTTTCTTTGTGCTTTTCCTCGTTTGGCATCTTCAGTGCATTGTACACATTGCTCATGTTCCTTCCATGGAGAATATCTCCTTTGTACCTTGTGCTATTTTATCTAAAATATCACCACTAATAATTGATTTCAGCATTTTGAATTAAAAAAATATAATTTTCATCTTTATTTTTCACTTTACATTTTGATTTTAATGTACTTAGTTTGGAGTTGGATTCAATACATCAAACATAAACCCCTAAGTGGAAAAGAGTTTGGGTGAAATTACTAAAGCAAATCCAGCAGAGAAAGTGTCTGAAATAGCCTTAGTAGAAGTTGTGTTTATATCAAGTTATAAAGTCTACTTCAATCTTTCCTCTTCCTCACAGGTTTTGAAAACAAGTACAAAAAAGGAATGCAAAAAGGAAACCAGTATTATCCATCCTTCTTAGTTGGGACAAGTTTTATACATGCTAGCCCAAAGGTCATGAGGATAGAATGGAATACAAATGACACTAAAAATATTTGGATTTCGTGAAATTTAAACACGTACAGTTAACATGCTCTCTTTGGATTCTGTGTTCCCAAACTTCCAAAGCAAATTAGATGCTCTGTGCAGCAGACCTGTGTGAGAGAAAGATTAGTGACATTTAAAAAACGCCTATGTGGGGGGAAATACATTCTAATGACCACCATAAGTCTTTTGTATCTATTCATGAATTCATGGGGCTAGTCTAGTGCATCAGGAGTGAACTCTAGGGATGATAAGCAGAACCTTAGAAATGCTAAAATATGAATTGCTAATGAGATTCTTCAACCCGGGGCTTGTGTTGGACTCTCCTCGCTTACCTGGCTGGTGGATCACTGAAAGCATCTCAAAGGATATCTCTTAGGTTATCTTCTCTATAGGTGTGGGGGTTTATTTGTAGCTATTCAAAATTGTCACAGACTTCAGATAAATCATAGACTTCAGCACATAGGAAATTTTAATTTGCTGAGTCTTGACAACCTCTTTGAATTACTTTTTTCTTTTTTCTAACTATACCTCACCTCTGCTTGTGTTTTCCTGCCGAATGAGCCACACTGCATCCATCCAAATGGCTTTTTGGTCAAGGATTTCTTTGCAAAGGTTCATGGTGTTTCTGTTTACAGGCTCTAGGGCAGCCTCAGTTCCAAGAGACACTTGCCAGGACTTCCCAGAGCTTTGCGTGGTCCAGCCAAGATGGGCAGTGCTTCCTATCACAATGACACCTTGACACCAATGTCCTCTGCCAGTCATGGCTTTCCCTGTGAGAGGGGTCAAACATCTAACCTGACCCCTCACTCTGGGCCTCATGCTTTTGTCTCGCCCCTAGTTTACCAGGTGCCTCCTTTCTATTTAAGGATTTCTGCTGCTTCTGGTCTGGGGTCAAGTCTGGAGGACCAGGGTGTCCTCTGCCATCTGCCACAGACTTATTCAGAATAGTCCTTCAAGGGCCCCAGGGGTGTTGGTGGAGAGTTGATCACCCTTCTAAGTCTAGTGAAGGACATGGAGATACTGTCTTAAGGGCAACTGAAATATTCCTCCCTTATAAAGAGAGAGGGATTAGGATATTGTAGCTCACCTCGGGATGCTTGTCTTCTACAGCTGGGAAAGGGAAAAATGTCTTCTAGGTGGCACTTGTGTTGTTATCTTGGTTCTAAATTTATCCTAAAAGACAGGTGGTGAAGGTACCAGCTAAAGGAAATAGAAAGAATTTTTCTCTCCTAGTTTTCTAAGGAAAAACTGAAGCCTAGGAGAGGCTTGAATGAAGGAATAATTCATTTAGTGATCACTTTGGGAGGAAATGTGAGAAAAGACCCTAATCTTGGGTCCAGTGTCAGTATTTTACTCTTATTGGGATTTTCCTAAATCATCCCATTACTACTTTAAAAACTGAGCTGTGTACTTGAAAAGGAAGTGGAACTTGTCCTCTGGAGATACTTTGCCATTCTAGAAAAAAATTTACTCTGAAGTTAAGAGCTTGGAACTGATTTTTAAACTACAGACAACTTAAATCTGTTTATATACAATTACTAGGATGTCTAGCACTAAAACTCTATCTCCTTTATGTTTTGTTAGCTTTTATAACTTCTAATATGAGTTCTGTGACCAAAATACTTTTTTTTACTTTTTTTTTTGCATCAATACTACTTGCTAGTGAGCAAAGTCCTAATTCAAACCTTCTGTATTGTGTTTTTTGTTCACTTGCTAGTCTTCCATAGCACTCAGAGGATGCTAATGCTGGTACAACTGTCCAGTCCCCAAGTGTGTATTTCATTATTATTGGTGCATAGTATATTTTATATTACATTTAATCAGTTGAATTTTCTTAAGTAATTCAGAGTGAAGCCGAGAAGATTCAGCTCTGCAGAAACCTATTTAAGTGCTGTAGTTATATACATAATTGATCTACCAACCAAGAATTCGGTGCTGATCACCAAAAGAGATCACAAGTCCTCCCTCCATCTTCTGTAATTTGCTTTTTCCAATTACATACTGTCATTGCTATAATTGATAGCATTAAACATTGATTTTTGTTTTAGTCATTACCATTTTCTCTGTCTCTTTTTAAATGAGGTTTGGAGTTATTGTAGCAGGGAGTTGGACCTGTAAGGAACAGAAGATAGCATTTCTGTCAGCTGCAAGAAGCCTGTCCATGCCCACCTTAGTGTGGCTCTCCAGTTGAGATGAGAGGTGTTGTGCCCCAAAACCCCACTTCTGCAGAAGTTGCAAATTCTTCCAAGCTCACAATGTTGGAGCCTGAAATAAAGGTGGGAGGAGAAATAAGGAGCTCCAGCCAGCACATCTCTGCTCTGAGGAAGGTTGTTCCTCTTGTTTGCATACCAGCTGTTCAAAGAGCCACAAGGACTTTGCATCTAACCACACTGAGCCTCTTTGTAGGAGCAGAAC